>JARGYO010000094.1:29076085-29308585 GCA_029206835.1 Rana muscosa
AAAGAATTCTTGTTTGAGGTGAAGCCATCCACAGTAAGGCCCTGGGCCCTTCGCCTCAACAGCCTCACAGGTACCGCTATTCCGGAAGGGGAGATCCAGGCCTTTGCGGAGGTTCCCGTACGCACTGACCAGGGCGATGTGACTGCCCAATCAGAGACTGAGAAAGAAAAATCTGAGGATGCTGCTTCGGTCACCACAGATTCTCTGCTCCCACGTCCGAAGAGGAAAGTCGGCCTGGTGCAGGCCTCCTATGGTCGTGGAAGAGCTTCACCCCGTCGCTTGCCAGACCTGGATGGATCCGGTTGGAAAAGTCCTGGACATCCCTGTGCTTTGAAAGGTCCAGGTGAGCCAGGGGCTGGGACTGTGGTGGTGGTTGGAGGTGTCGGGAGTCCACAGTCGGTGGAGCCCGCAAGGGAGGGTAGTTCCGTGTCTACTAAAGACTACCTTCCCGCAGAGATGTATGACACCTCCGACCTAGAGTCACTGTCGGACTGTGGAGATGACGGTGAGATACACAAACTGTTTCACCGAAAGGGCTGGGATAGACGCCCGTTACCTGTGTTATGTGCAACGCAAGATTCGCCTATGTCTATAGGAGATAGCACGCCCCGGGCGCAGGCCCCGGAGCTTACGAGGAAGCCTAGTCCTCCAATTGTCCTTCCACAATCTACAGCATTACCCGTCTTGTTGGCGGGAGTACAACGAGCATCACTACGGGCACCAAGAGCAAAGCCATCAGAGGTAGTGAAAGTACCTCGGCACCTGGAGGCCATCGTTCAACCAGGAGAAGGTGAGCGGGCCACAATGCCTCCCTTGGCCCGATTGCAACGACTATTCTCTCAGAGGGTCGCCCGCGAGTACGGATGGGAATATCCTTACCTGCCCAGGGACTTACTGTTTGAGGTTGAAGTTCTGCGACAGCGATGGTATGATGAGTTCATTTGGGAGAACCTTAAAGTGCCTCATGCCCGGCGATACTTGTCCTGTTCGCCACCCGTTTCGAAAAAGTTCAGAGACTGCAGAGCAGACTGGATGTTGGGGCGCCATATTCATGCGGACAAGGTGCTTATCTGCCGGAAAGATAGAGAGGACGTTGACTATTCGATTGAGGTTTTTGATAAGCATCTGAAGCCCTTGTTCCTGCCTGACCCGAAGTTTTACTTGTGAGAAGAGACTCACTTGTATGTGTTTTTTTTCTGCAGCAACTTTCTGAAAGTGTCCTTGCCAGAACATCCGAACTGTACCCTAGTTTTTTATTTGGGTTTTTGTTTTTTCTACTCTTTGGAGGAATGAGAGCTGTTTTGTTTTGTTCTCTCTTCCTTCACAATTCAAAGACAGAGACTTTGGGGGTAGAATCAGAGTAGGGACGCAGGAAGAATGAAGATTTCACCAAGTGAAATCTTCATTCTTCCTGCCAGGTGGCGGTGTTGCGCAACGGCTGTTGTTTTTACACTTGCATCACTTTACTCATTGGAGCAAATGGGTCTCTCGGCTGATAGACCCATTCATTCCAAATTTACACAAAATGTTAGGATGTTATGTTTTTCTTTTGTTCCCTTCTGCAGGAGATCCGTCTGTCAAGACTGCCGAGTATGGGGTGGTTCTTAGATAGTGAAGGGAGGGATTGTATATGTGTACATGCTTAGATGGTTTATGGAAAAGTTTTATTGTTTTATGTTTCCCCTTCCCTTGAGCAGGTCTTGGCACACTTGAGATTTAAATTTTGAGGGATAGCCTCTGGGGTCAGGCTTATGTCACCACTCCTTGGGAGACATGGGTTTGCACCAGACGCTGGGGACCAGCGTCAAATCACAGGGGGGAGTGTGTAGCGGGGTCTTTAAATTTAGTTGGGATGCACCTGGGTAATAGTATGACCCAGGTGTGTAAATCATGAGAGGTTTTGGACCATTTGTGTTCGTGGAGGACTGGGTGGTGTATTATTCTACTTGGCCTGAGGGTGGCGCTGTGCCTGCAGGTTCAAGGTAGAGTTGCTGCCGCAGTGCTGTCCTTTTTGCCCCTTCCTGGAGATGGTACGGCAAGGGCGGGGAACCTGCCGTGACGTCAAGGGAGGGGATAAAAGGGGGAGACGCCCTAGCCACGAGGTCTTCAGAGATCTTCGGGATCTGGTTCTTGACGCGCCCAGGCACCTTAGGCCTGGGTGCGGGCCGTTCGGAGTTCCGGCCCAGGCGCCCTATGCCTGACCGGAATGGAGTTGGAGTCCATCCCAGGCACCTTCAGCCTGGGGTGAGGTACTAAACCGGAGGCCTGGGGCCCAGTGACTTTGAATGGGTCCCGCGAGGGTGGAGAAGTCCGAGGGTCCCTGAGGTGGATGGGGCCCATGTCTGAGGAGAGGAGGCCGGGGAGGTTACCCGTCCGGAGAGTCCGGAGCAGCATCAACCCGGTGACGGATGGGCCTCCGGTAACTCCCTTGGAGGGGCATCTTCCCCTGACAGGGGCTGCAACGCAGCGAAGGTACTCCTATCTACGTTCTCTTGAGTCGCTGGTAGAGACTCTCAAGTTCTAAGTTCTCTCTAGCCAAGGCTATAGTAACCGCTGGTGAAATCACAGTGGTTTAGTGTACAATCAGGATAGTGCCTCGACCTGCTCATCCCACCGTATCGAACTGTTATTGGGTCTCAACCAGTTGGCTACTGAAGCACCGTTTATTGTGAGCTTTGCAATAAAACAAGAGTTGGACTGTGATCGGTGTGTGGAACTCTGGTTAATGGGAGCAAAGGGAAGTGTTGGCACGGCAGAACTTGATCCTTAACTAAAACACACAGGCCCGAGGAAAATAACTGGTACTGGCCTTCATCTCACCCACAGCTATGGGGAGGACATGGGCCGCAGCGCATCTCACCCTGTCGTACGTGATACCCCTAGACAAAAGAGATGGGGTGAGGCCGCTATATTAGTGTGTACCCCAAGGTTCAGTGTTACTATTGGTGTACCCCAAGGTTCAGTGTTATTAGTGGTGTACCCCCATGTTCAGTGTTATTAGTGGTCTACCATAAGGTTCGGTGTTATTAGTGGTGTACCCCCATGTTCAGTGTTATTAGTGGTCTACCATAAGGTTCAGTGTTATTAGTGGTGTATCTCACACTTTAGTTTTATCAGTGGTGTACCCCAAGGTTGTGATATTAGTGGTGTACCTGAAGGTTCAGTGTTATTAGTGGGGTACACAAAGGTTCAGTGTTGCTAGTGGGGTATTCTCGGCTTGGTGTTAGTAGTGTACCCTAAGGTTCAGTGGTATTAGTGATGTACCTCAAGGTTCAGTGTTAGTAGTGTACCCCAAGGTTCAGTGTTATTAGTGGTGTACCCCAATGTTCAGTGTTGGGGCCCTTACTATTTAACATATTTAGAAATGATATTGGGTCTGGGATTAAAAGTAACATTTCAGACTTTGCAGAAGACACCAAGCTATGCAGTGGAATAACGTCCTCACAGGATGTCTCCAACTTACTAGCCAACCTCAATGCACTGCATAATTGGGCAACTATGTGGAAAATGAGGTTTAATGTTGATAAATGTAAAGTTATGCACTTGGGGTTAAAAAGACACGAGTCATACTTACTAGGGGGAGTACACCTGGGGGAATCAATGGCGGAGAAGGATCTGGGTGTTCGGGTGGATCATAAGCTTAATATTGGCATGCAATGCCAAGCTGTGGTTTCCAAAGTGAGCAAAGACCTTTCTTGTACAAAAGAGGTGTGGACTGCAGAGAGAGACATCATCTGTATAAATCATTAGTAAGATCTCATCTGGAATATGCAGTTCAGTTTTGGGATCACAAAAAGGATAATTCCCCAGCTGGCACCCACCAGCCTTCTAGCAAACAACATAGGGGAGCAGATGCATGGCCCTGAGCGGGAAGTAATTCATTTAGTGACAGTACTAATACTGCCCCTCGATGAATGATTGAAATATGCAGTTCAGTTTTGGGCTCCAGTTCACAAAAAGGGTGTCGGGGAACTGGAGAAAGTGCAGAGAAGGGCAAACAAACTGATAAGATTCATGGAGGAGCTCAGCTATGGGAAAAGATTAGAGGAGCTGAATTTATTCTCTCTTAAAGCGGTGTTCCAGCCGCAATTTTTTATTTATTTTTTTAACGTCAGCAGCTACAAACACTGTAGCTGCTGACTTTTAATAAGGACACTTACCTGTCCTGGGCGCCCGCGATGTCGGCCCCCCGAGGCCAATCTGTCCTTCGGATCGTGTGCCGGCGCCACCATCCTCACTAAGGGAAACAGGCAGTGGAGCCTTGCAGCTTCACTCCCCGTTTCCTACTGCGCATGCGCGAGTCGCGCAGCGCTTTGTGAATGGGTGGCTGTCATCTGGGACACACACAGGTCCCAGAAGACAGTGCACCCCATTCCCCAGAAGACAACGCGAGGAGGACGAGGAAGAAGAGTGCCGCAGTATAGGAAGTGGCAGATTAGGAAGACTGCCTAGCAACAGGCATTTCGGGTAAGTAAAAAATAGGTTTTTTTTCAAATGTTTTTTAAAAAAAATTAAAGAGCATGTTTATGTAATTTTTTTTTTCAGGGTGGACCTCTGCTTTAAGAAGAGATTAAGGGGGGATATGATCACCATGTATATGTAGCGGACCACCTCCACTCCCCTCCTTCTCTCGTCTCGTCTTTTTCTTGTCTAAGGGTACCTTTAGAGGGGAGGGAGCGGGGACGCCACACCTGGCTTCCACCACAGGTGTTAATGCGGTATAAGCAACGGTTCTGTATTACCTTCGGGTCAGTGCCGTGCACCTGGATCCTCCCTCCAAGAGTCACCGTGAACAATGTCCGTTAGGAAATGAGCTCCACACCATTGAAGTTCAACACTCCTTTATTCTTCTTATCCTGAACACAAACAGTTGAACTCCCTTAATAGAACAGAATAGAAAAGGAGGTGTGGATGCGAACAGGCCCAGACACAATGTAAGTTGCCACTTCCCTTCCTAGAAGTGTGTCCTGGTCTCCGCACGAGGGTAAATTTCCTTCCAGGCGGTCTCCAACGAGAGACTCACTTGTCACCGGCAATATGCTGCACCGGGTCTTCAAATGAGGAGCTCCCCCCGGTCCATTGCACCTTCCGGATTCGGGTACCCAATCCCTGGGTACCCTAGGATCTCCTTCCCTCGCGGAACCCAGTGTTGGGCACTGAGCTCCGGACCTCCATCCAAGTACCTCACCCCAGGCTAAAGGTGCCTGAGATGGAACTCGACCTCCGCCGTCCTCTAGGCCTAAGCCACCCAGAGGAGCGACACGACCCACCGTCCGCAAGCTGAAGGTGCCTGGGACTTCGACCCTGTGACAAAGATGGCCGGCCCTTTTATACCCTCTCCCAGCAAGCACGGCGGGTTCCCCGCCCCACCATACCGCTGCTGAGGGAGGACAAAAAGGAGGACGGCACACAGCGACAATCCAACCCAGCCCAGGGCGACAGCGCCACCCAATGGGCCGCGGTGAATTACACATCACTGGTGTCACTTCCAAATTCAAATTTACACCCGGGAAAGTACATACCCGCTACATATAAATACATGGTGGATTTGAGCTGACTAGGTAGTTTTAGCTGCTGCACTGTCCATAGCATTTTTTTTTCCTGCAAGCTTATTGTAAATGTAGCGGGGTCTCCTTTATGGCCCTTGGACTACGTTACCCAGAACCCCGTTTGGCACCCAGGGTGCATTTGGCCACCGCAGAGATTGATGGGTGGGGCTATATAAGAAGAGGGTGAGGCTAGGCACTATCACTGAGTAATATGTTTATTGCTGCAGGGCTCTGCATGTATACTGTGTGATGTGTTTAACTTGAATCCTTATACCAAAATATAAATCCAGTTATATTTTATCACATTGGTATTAGTGTCATCTTTGCAGATAGTGCTTATCTATCCATACTGCTAGATTGTGTATGATCAGGTATAGACCGTTACGAGGTAACAATCCCTAGACTAACTGTGCCAGTGTGGGTTGAGTAGATTGCCGGGGGTTAGCGGTGCTGTACACAGGGCCCGAAACAAAACTCAGCGGCTCTCTTAACTGGGGGTAGCGCTACATAAAAAAGTCATGGAAGTTTGCTTATTAGTTTGAAAAAATTGCCAAAATGTAAAAAGATTTTTTTCTCCCTAACGATCGGAATTTCCGATGAAAAAAGCCTGACGGGGCGTGGCCTGACACAGCATGGAGTAGGACGTGCATACCCTGAGCTCCGTCCATTACTCCTGTTTTTCATTTATCCTTCACTCTGATAATCCTTCCATCCAAGTCTGCTGCCTGCCTGGGGACCCTCTTCACATCCTGCCTGGTCTCCAACCATCCGGCGGCCCGATCAGAGCGGCGATCCTCCCGCACAGCGGCCGCATTCAGGCAAGTCCGCGGCTTCGGCCTACACACGGAGGTCCACAGCCATCTTGGAACACCTCATCCCCGAACCAGCACTGGGCCCTGTCCCTGTTACCCTCTTCCCATCCTGCCTGGCCTCCTCTGACCTTCAGCCACCCGGCGGCCCGAACGGAGCGGCGATCCTCCCGCACGGTGGCCGCATTTAGGCAAGTTTGCGGCTTCGGCCTGTATACGGAGGTCCGCGACCATCTTGGTACACCTGATCCCCAAACCAGCACTGGGCCCCGTCCCTGTTGCCCTCTTCCCATTCTGCCTGGTCTACTCTAACTGGCTCAGATTGTCACCCCTTACGCCCGCTATCATGTCCCCTCCGAAGAGCCAAAAATCTGAGGCGGCAAATCTCGCACAGTACCGCCGGAATGAGGGAGAGGAGGCTGAGAAAGATGGCGGCGCTGAGAAGACGGGGGTAGAGCATGGGCAGGGAGACACGGATAAACTACTGGAAGCGATTACACTCTGCAGGACATCCCTCACTGCCCAGATTGAGGAGGTCAATATGGACATTTCTCTGATTAGACAGGATTTCCAGAAACTCAGCGAACGGGTCACAGAGACAGAAACCCGCATCAGCATGGTGGAGGACATCCTGCCGCCATTACAGGCCGGATCTGAACACATGCAGAAGCAGATTAACCAGTTGCTCGCCAAGTAAGACGACATGGAGAATCGCCTGAGGAGGTGCGGTCTCCCGGAGGGAGAGGAAGGTAAGGACCCAACATCGTTCCTGGAACAAACTCCTGGTAACCACATATGGCCAGGAGGCCTTCTCCCCCATGCTGGTGGTGGAGAGGGCTCATAGGATGCCTGCTAAGCCTCCTCCTCAGGGGGCTCCCCCCCCGCACCTTCATTGCAAAACTTTTAAACTATAAAGACCGGGATGCTGCGTTGAGGCTGGCGAGAGAGAAGGGTAACATCCCAGTAGGAAACATCAAAGTGGCAATATTTCCTGACTTCTCGGACGAGATACATAAACACCGGCAGAGCTTCATGGAGGCCAAACGCAGGCTACACGGCCATCACCTGAAGTATTCTATGCTTTTCCCTGCACGCCTGAGAGTGGAGCATGATGGCCGAGTATCATTCTTTGAGGATCCTGGAGAGGTAATTTCCTGGCTGGAGCGCGGGCCTGCACATGGCAGGGGTGACTGACCGCACACCAGGTGAGCCATATGGCGAGATGCTTTTGTCTCTTGTTTTCACCAATACTTGGCCTGACTTAACTATCCTTGTTGCATTGCCACCCTGACCTACACCACACATTGGCGGTTCCACGTTGATATACCTTTGCCAGGTCGGGGGGGCAGGTGGAATCCTGTACCTCTGCTGACCTTACCGCCACAACTGCTGTTATGCAATCCTCTAAGTGACAGAGTACTGGCTTAATTTTTATTTATTTTTTGGGATATTTTGAGTTGACTTACTGCATTGCATTGCCCCCCCATGGGGGTCTTTTTCATACCCCTGAACTTATTTGCCACACGGAGCTGTGGAGGTGTGCTAATCCTACAAGCCGCATGCATAGTGCAGCGAATTTACGCCCCACTAACCACTGGGAATCACGACTATGCGGATGAACAGAGAAACTGGGTCTTACTGACTCTTTTTCATGCTAACTTGCGGGGGGAACGCAACTAGGCCCCATCCTCATCCTTCTCTGTGGTGGCTGGCTCGGAAACCACTGCTTGACCCAGTGGCTAAAACTGTTCCTTGTTTTCTCCTTACATGTGAAGCTACTGTTTTTCCCAGATGGTAGTTCAGAGTTGGTAAGGGATTATGCCTGCACTAGTTGGGGTGGGAGTTGTTGAACAGTTATTTTTGCGATTTTTAAGTGTGCATACAGTGTCTCAGGAACCGATCATGGGAAAATGTATATATGTTGAATGGATGCCTCATACCGTGTTTAATGTATTTCAGTTCTGTTACATACTATATTTTTCACTAGACCTTAGGATATGTGTCTTACTGAGGCGAGGTTATGTTCCATGTACAGCACCATGGCAACTATAAAATTCCTCATGTGGAATGTAAGGAGCCTGCGTGAGAAAAATTAAAGCTCGGCTGCCCTTGCATTCCTCAAAAAGCAACGTGCAGACGTGGTGGTGCTGGTTGAGACGCATGTTGAGGGCAGACTCCAAATGGCCCTTCGCCGCCCTTGGGTTGGGTGGGCGTATCACTCCACCCACACGACTCACGCTAGGGGTGTTTCTGTATTGATCGTCAAATCGGTACATTTTGAACTGTGTGAGCTTCTCACTGACCCCAACGGCCGGTATGTATTTCTTCATGCTAAGTTATACCGGCGATATGGTTAGGTGATTTTAACACTACACTATGTCTGGCTCTTGATAGACTCCAAACGACACAGGCGTCAGGCGCTAGTGCTGATGCGACTAAATTCTCGAAACTCATCTCCACCTTTCACCTTGTAGACACGTGAAGGCACAACTTCCCACATACTCGAGCCTACTCCTGTTTCTCCCCTGCTCACAACTCTATAGCCCTGTAAACACGATCGGTTTAACTGATGAAAACCGTCCGATGGATGGTTTTCATCAGACCAACCGATCGTGTATGGTACCCATCGGTCTTTTTTCCATCGGTTGGAAAAAATAGAACTTGTTTTAAAATTTTCCGATGGATAAAAAACTGATGGGAATTTCCGATCGTCTATGGGCAAGTCCATCGGTTAAAAAACCCACGCATGCTTAGAATCAAGTCGACGCATGCTCAGAAGCATTAAACTTCATTTTTCTCGGCTCATCGGAGTGTTTTGCGTCACCGCGTTTGGAACGGTCGGTTTTTTGACTGATGGTGTGTGGCCAAGGCTGATGAAAAACAGTTTCATCGGATTTCCGATGGACAAATCCATCGGACGAAAATCCATAGGTTATCCGATCGTGTGTACGGGGCTTATGTCCCACATAGATTTTATTCTAGTGTCCCACACCCTGGAACAACGGATCATGGAAACTGCGTTCTGCCCCAGGTTACTGTCTGACCACAGTCCATATTGGACCACCCTCAGTATCCCTATTGATAAACCACCAAGGCCATGGCGGCTAAACCCGTTCTGGCTCTCACTGCTTCCAGAGGATGATGAGCTCATCGCCCAATGGAAGCAATATTTCTTGGAAAATGATCATACGGCCTCTGTTTCTGCAATCTGGGATTCATTTAAAATATACACCCGTACTACCCGGATCTCCCACATAAATAAAATCAAAACAGATTCTGCTGGTGCGTTTGACAGGGCGCTGATGGAGCTAGTCTCTACTGAATGAGAATACGCTGCCAATCCCACCCCGACAACGGTGGCCCAGCTTAAAATGCAGACTAGAGTGGTAACTCAACTCCAGTTTACGAAGGCTCGTTAAAAATAGGATTTTTGTACTCACCGTAAAATCCGTTTCTCTGGCATCCATGGACTGACACAGCGTGTCTTATACACCTTTACACGTGGGTTATGTCCCTGCTTGCAGGAGAAGACCTAGGCAGAATGTGAGATGTTATACATACATTCTAAACAGCCAGAGCTGAACAGCCCCGCCCAGGGGGGCGGTCCCTCCGGGCATAACCCTCCCACTGCAGTCAGCAGACCTCAGTTCGTAACAAAGCAGTACAAACTTAAAAAGAAGGGTGGGTGCTGTGTCAGTCCATGGATGCCAGAGAAACGGATTTTACGGTGAGTACAAAAATCCTATTTTCTCTTGTCATCCATGGACGGACACAGCGTGTCTTATACACCTTTACACGTGGGATGTCCCAAAGCAGTGTCAAGAGGGATGGGAGCAGTATAAATGGAAAACCAAAAACTTCACTCCAAACTCCTCAACGGAGGAGTTGCAACATCAAACAGCGGCCTGCAACACCTTGCGGCCGAAGGAAGCATCCGAAGATGCAGCCACATCAACCTTATAAAACTTAGAAAAGGTATGAACAGACGACCAGGTCGCCGCCTTGCACACTTGTGCAATCGACGCTTGATGTCGGAAAGCCCAGGAAGCACCAATTGCCCTGGTGGAATGTGCCGTAACCGGAAAGGGAGGCGCCCGCCCCTTGAGAGCATAAGCTTGAATGACGGTTTGTCTGATCCACCTAGAAATGGTGGCAGACGAAACCGCTTGGCCCTGTTTTGGCCCAGAGACAGCCACAAATAGTGAGTCAGACTTCCGAATAGAAGCAGTAGCAGACAGGTACACCCGCAAGGCTCGTACCACATCCAAAGTGTGTAGCGCAAACTCTCTGGGATGCGATGGGTGAGGACACAAGGACGGGAGGACAATGTCCTCGTTTAAGTGGAAGGCCGAGACCACCTTTGGCAGAAAGGAAGGTCGCGGACGTAACACCGCCTTATCCTTATGGATGATCAAAAAGGGCGACTTGCAGGACAAGGCCGCCAATTCAGACACTCGTCTAATGGAAGTAATGGCCACCAAGAAGGCCACCTTCTGAGACAAAGTCAAGAGGGGAATATCTCTAATATTTTCAAAGGGAGGTTCCTGGAGGACCGAGAGCACCAAATTCAGATCCCACGGGGGGAGAGGAGGCTTGACAGGGGGGAGCACATGTCGAACCCCCTGCACAAAGGTGCTAACCAAGGGATGACCCGCCAGCGGACGCTGAAAGAAGATGGCCAAGGCCGAAATCTGACCCTTAATGGTACTCAAAGCGAGCTTTTGGGTCACGCCACGCTGCAGAAAATGCAGGATTCTGGGAACGGAATACGTTCGTGGGCGCCAGTCCAGCTCTTCGCACATGGCGATGTAAGCTCTCCAAGTACGGTGATAGATCCTTCTGGAGGAAGACTTCCGTGCCCTTAACATGGTCGAAATGACCGAATCCGAGAGACCTCGGTCTCTCAGCACCTGGCTTTCAATAACCATGCCGTTAAAACCAGAGACGGTAAAGCAGGATGAAATATAGGACCTTGAGACAGAAGGTCCCCCCGTATCGGTAACCGCCAGGGAACGTCTGCGACGAGACGTACCAGATCGGCGTACCAGTGACGCCGAGGCCAATCCGGAGCAATGAGGATCACCGGAATTCCCTCGGTCGCTACCCTGCGGAGCAGGCGAGGGAGCAACTGCAGCGGAGGATAAACGTATTCCAGGCGATACTGACCCCATGGGGCCACCAACGCATCCGAGGCATCCGCCCAGGGATCCCTGGATCTGGCCACAAACCTCGACACCTTGCGATTGAGTCGAGAAGCCATCAGGTCCACATCCGGCGTGCCCCACCGTCTGCAAAGAAGTTGAAAGACCTCCGGGTGCAAGGACCACTCCCCCTGGTCCAGCGTCTGGCGACTTAGATAGTCCGCCTGCCAATTGTCTACGCCCGGAATGTAGACGGCCGACAGAGCCGGCACGCTTCTTTCGGCCCACCTCAGGATGCGGGCGACCTCGGAAGCCGCAGCTGAGCTCCGAGTCCCCCCTTGATGGTTGACATACGCCACTGCTGTGGCGTTGTCCGATTGTATCCTGATGGAGTGACCCTGTAGTTTCTCCGACCATGAGGAGAGGCACAGTCTGATTGCCCGTATCTCCAGCACATTGATCGGTAAGAGGGCTTCGTCCGGAGTCCAAAGCCCTTGGGCCGACAGGACTCCCCAGACTCCCCCCCAGCCCGTCAGGCTGGCGTCCGTCGTGATCACCGTCCATTGGATGGGGAGGAACGACTTCCCGGACCGAAGAGCCGGGGACCTCAACCACCACGTCAGGGATGCCCTGACCAGGTGACTCACCTGGATCTGAAGATCCAAGGACAACTGGGATTTGTCCCAAGTGGACAAGATCTCTTTCTGTAAGGCCCTGGTGTGCGCTTGGGCATAAGGAACGGCCTCGAAGGAGGCCACCATGAGTCCCAGGACTCTCATGCAAAAGCGGATTGACGACCATTTCCGGGACGTCAGCACCCGTACTGCAGACTGAAGTGTCAGTAGTTTGTCTGGAGGTAGGAAGACTCTTGCTTCCAAGGAGTCCAGAATCAGACCTAGATACTCCAGACGCTGAGTCGGGACTAGAACCGACTTCTGAACGTTCAGGAGCCACCCAAACTCCCTGAGGGTCTGACTGACGATAGTCACACTTTCTTCCAATTCTGAGCCACTGTCTGCTCTTAGAAGGAAATCGTCCAGATAGCCCACGATAGCAATGCCTCGCTGTCTCAGCAAAGCTAGGACCGGAGCAAGCACCTTGGTGAACACCCTCGGTGCCGAGGCCAGGCCGAAGGGAAGAGCCACAAATTGATAGTGGACTTCGCCGACCGCAAAGCGCAGAAACTTCTGGTGGCTTGCGCAGATCGGAACATGCAAGTAGGCGTCCTTGATGTCCAAGGATGCCAGAAAATCCCCTTGACGGAGTGTAGCGACCACCGTGCGAATGGATTCCATGCGGAATTTTTGCACCTTCACGAAGGCATTCAGGGCCTTGAGGTCCAGGATCGGCCAAACCCCGTCCTTTTTTGGAACAACAAACAGATTCGAGTAGAACCCCTGAAACCTCTCCTGGGACGGAACCGGCACAATTACTCCGGACCCGATCAAAACCTGTACAGCCCCCAAGAGGGCTGCCCGACGGGCAGGAAGGAGAGGGAGATTTGAGGGAAAGAATCTGTCTGGGGGCCAGGAGCGGAACTCTATTCTGTATCCTGAGGTGACCACCTCGCACACCCACCGGTCGGAGATCCGGGAGGTCCACCGATCCGTGAACCTGCGAAGTCGTCCCCCCACCCCAGAGACGGGCGGGGGCAAGACTTCCCGCGGAGGCGGGCTTGGGAGCCGGCTTGTTCGGCTTACGCACCCAGGGGCGCTTGTGCCCGCCAGCCGCACTGTTGTCAGTCTGGGATGGCTTACCCGTGGACTCTGACGGACGAAAAAAACCCTTTTTTGCTGGAAAGGAAGGACCCGGTTTACGTCGGGCCTCCTTACCCTTGATAGTTTGAGGAAGGAGAGTGCTTTTACCTCCCGTGACATCCTTGATGATGTCATCCAGAGCAGCACCAAAAAGTCTACCACCCTTAAAAGGTAGATCCGTCAGGAGCTTCTTAGAGGCTAGGTCAGCAGACCAGCATTTCAACCAGATGAGACGACGCAATACCACCGCCGAGACAGAGGCCCTGGATATTAAAGGGGCCGCGTCCAACGTGGCGTCGCACACATATATCAGACCCTGCACCATCTGGTGGGCCAGAGCAATAGTGTCTGGAGGAAGGTTATACTCCTGCACAGTTTGGTGCAAAATTTTTGCCCATTCCGTGAGTGTCTGAGACACAAGGGTCGCCGCTACTACGGGCCGTAGGGCGGATCCCAACAAGGCGAACATGGCTCTACTCACCACTTCTGACCTCCTGTCAGTGGGGTCCTTAAACGCAGGAGTCCCCTCCATCGGGAGAGTGGTGGCCTTGTTTAAACGGGCGACTGGAGGGTCGACCACCGGGGGAGAAGCCCACTTTTTAAGCAGGGCGTCTTCAAAGGGGTATCTAATAGACAAACGCCGCGGGACCATAAAAGTCTTCTGCGGCTTTTCCCAGACCTGGTCAATGAGCTGGTCAAAAAAAGGTACATATGGAAAAACCCCTTTAGAAGGCTTGGTCTTAAAAGAACCAAAAGGAGACTGTATCCGCCTGAGGTTCTGCGGTCGCAGCATCTAGCTTGAGAGTGTCCCTCACAGCATCAATGAGTTCACTAACAAGCGCCCTGTCATTTACTGACTCAGAACTGGAGTCTTCCTCACAAGGAATGTCCTGTTCAAAACCATCCAAATATTCAGAGCTAGGGTCCTGAGCAGCAATAACTAGGCCCATATCTGAAGCAGAGCACTCCCCTTGTGGAGATAAAGTGGGGAGAGGGCGCTTTTTTGCTCCCTTGTGCTCACACACAGCTTCCATCCTGGTCAGAAATGATTCCAGGACTGCCGACAACTGGTCCATAGGGACCGCAGGTGCTGGAGCACTGGCTGCTGCCTCTGGCATGTTAGGGGAAGCTGGTGACTCTGACTCCATAATGTTCCTCTCAGACCACCCACAGGCCGTGCTGACTGAAGTAGGGGAATGCCCAGGGAACCCACCAACCTGACCAGGACCGCTCGGTTCCGCCGCTCTGTCTCACTGCGCCGCGCTGCTCAGCGCGAGTGAGCTGAGAGGAGAGAGTGTGAGGAGATTCGCGCCGTTTCCAGCGGCGCTAGAGGCCAAACTAGTGCCAGAAAAGACGTGCGGCTACAAGAAAATGGCCGCCGCAATGTGCTCCGGCGGGCCCCGGCAAGATGGCCGCCAATGTGAAAATCAGCACACACACAAAACATGGCGCCGAACGGCGCCCAGGCCCCTCACCTCCAAAAACAAAACAGCCCCAGCGAGTGCAGAGCAGCATGAGCCCCCCCCCAGGACAGTATGGCCCCCAGGCACCCCCCATAGTACAGCGCCAGCACTAGTGAACAGAGAGTGACATTAAAAACACAGGGGGAGACAGGGAAATCCCCCCACACAAGAAACACACAGCATGTACTCACCTGCAGCCAGGAGAGACTACTTACCCGTCCCCTGAGGGACCCGCTGGTGTGTTCCTGACAGAACTATCACAGTGCGGTACTGAGTAGCTGTCGGCCCGGTCCACCGCGAAAGATACAGCCGGACTGTTCTATCTTGAGAGGACCGCGGAGCTGGAAGCCCACCGGCCACCCCTGGAGTCGTGGGGCATGTCGTGAACTGAGTCTCACGCACACAAGGCGAGGATCAGCACGCTCGATGGTCGGACAGGGAAGACTACGAGGATATCTTGTACCCAACCTGTTGCCCAGCCGACAGTTGATAGAAGATCTCAAAAAAATAAAAAAATAAAATAGGAAAAAAATTTCCAAAAGAATAAAAATAGGTCAGGAGACTGGCTCCTGAGAGAGCCACGTCTTCTCCTTCTGCTAGGCAGAAAAAAACTGAGGTCTGCTGACTGCAGTGGGAGGGTTATGCCCGGAGGGACCGCCCCCCTGGGCGGGGCTGTTCAGCTCTGGCTGTTTAGAATGTATGTATAACATCTCACATTCTGCCTAGGTCTTCTCCTGCAAGCAGGGACATAACCCACGTGTAAAGGTGTATAAGACACGCTGTGTCAGTCCATGGATGACAAGAGAAAGCTCTTTTTCACTAAACAGAAACTCTTTGAATATGGGGAAAAGGCAAGCAAGCTCCTTGCATACCTAGTACATAGCGAAGACAGGCCCCCAGTTGTCATCACCCTTCACGGCCCAGGGGGTAGACAGATCACGGACCCACGCAGCGTAACCTCTAAGTTCAGGGAATTTTTTGCGGACCTATATAAAAACAACAGTGACAGACCCGACGGACTTGCAGACTGCTTTCCTTCACAGCATCACCTTTCCCCAACTGACGAAAGATCAGGTAGACTTACTTGAGGCACCCCTTACCACGGGAAGAAATAGATACTGTGATCGCCAGTTTCGCTAGATCCAAATCCCCAGGCTCCGACGGTCTCCCTGTTGAATTTTACTCCCAATTTAGTGAACTACTAACTCCCAAACTGCTTGCACTATTTAATCACCTATTTGAAACCTTCACCCTGCCCCCTTCTATGCGGGAAGCGACGATAGTCCTTATCCCCAAACCTGGGAAGGACCCGGGCTACTCCGAATCCTATCGTCCCATTTCCCTACTACAAGTAGATATAAATACTAGCCAAGGTACTGTCCCTTAGATTAAACCAAGTCATTCTGTCCCTCATACTGGTCCGCAACACTTCCTTTAATCTACGCAAACTGTACATTAACCTACAAGCTACACACGCAGAAGTTGGGTCACGGGTGGTGGTGACATTAGATACGGCGAAGGCGTTTGATTCGGTGGAGTGGGGTTATCTCTAGAGGTGCTTGGAGGGATATGGCTTTGGACCACGGTTCATCAAGTGGGTTCAACTGCTGTGAGGAAAGGGAGTTACCGCTCCAGATGAATATGCTGCAGCAATCAATGTCCTCTCAGGAAACCGTGGGTGCTGGCAATGCACAAAGCAAATAGTAGAAAGATGATATGGACAGCTGCACACCAAAAAAACCTTGACGGTTGCCTTTATTTGTAAAAAGAATAAAAAACGCTACAAATCACAGCAAGATAAGGGACAAATAATTATTTGTCCCATGCTGTGATTTGTAGTGCTTTTGATCCTTTTTACAAATAAAGGCAACCGTCAAGGTTTTTTTGGTGTGCGACTGTCCATATTATCTTTCTACTATTTGTGTCCAACTGCTGTATGTGGTGGCCAATGGCTGGCCATCTCGAATGTTTGACCTCAGTAGAGGCACGAGACAAGGCTGCCCTCTTTCACCACAATTATACGCCTTGGCCGCAGAACCCTTGGCCATGTCCATCCGAGCTAACCCGGAGATCAGGGGACTGAGCTCTGGCGCCCTCACTGAAAAGATCAGCATGTATGCAGATGACACACTGTTATACCTAGCAGACTTGGGCCCCTCTCTACACGCGGCTCTCCAGACAATTGAACGGTTCAGGACTTTTTCCGGCCTAAAAATCAACTGGGGGAAATCCCAAATCCTTCCACTTGACAGCTTCCCACTGACTGAATTTCAAGACAGTTTGCCATTACAACGAGTCAGTACCATTAAGTACCTAGGGATATGCGTATCCAGATCACCGGCGGATTATATACATTTAAATTTAGGCCCCCTAATTTCCCACGTTAAATCCAAACTACAGGCCTGGGCCTGTCTACCGCTGGGGGTTTGGGGCCGAGTAAACCTCATCAAAATGGTCCTCCTACCCAAGATACTCTATGTTCTCTGGCACTCCCCGGTGTACTTACCCCTGAAGCATTTTAAATCCCTTGAGGCCCTTCTCAAACCCTTTGTGTGGGGAAACAACAGACACAAATTAGCTTGGCAGGTGCTTAAAAAGCCCACAGACCTGGGGGGCACCGCCCTCCCTGATTTTAATCTCTACTTTTTTGCGTCACAATTATCCCAACTGTACCATATTGACAAGACGGACAGGGGGCGGTTTCTCCAGCTGCTCTGCCCGAGGTGGGCTCGACGCAGGATTCAATTTACGCGCTGGCGATGGGCTGGGGGACGACAGACAGACTCTGTTATACCATTACAGACGCATATGGGACTTAGCTTCTGCCAAGCTAGGGATACCACTCTATAATGATTATACTCCATTATGGCACAATAAAACTCTGTCAGAATTTCTGCAACTTCCTGATGCAGACCTCTGGTCTAATCATGGTATTCTCTACATGTACCAACTGTTTGCCGACGGAACCCTCAAAACTTTTGCCACACTTAGCGAAGAATTTTCACTCCCCAGATACATGCTCTTTCGATTCTTACAGGTGAGACACGCGGCCCGGGCTGTTTTCGGAATCCACCCCGCAGTCTTCCCCTAATGCACTTATGGCCATAATCAAGAGTACTTACTGACCCCCACAAATTAACTTCGGCCTTCTACGGTATGCTCACTACCCCCCGTTTCCACCAAATTGGCATATAAACTCAAACCTCTCTGGGAGAGAGCGATAGGCCCTTTGGAGGATGAGGAATGGGAGGAGGCTTTGGAATCCTGCAAGGCTGTCTCACCCAAGCTCTCCGACAGACTTAAGCCTCGTACACACGACCGAGTTTCTCGTCAAAAAACTACAAGAAAACTGCCGAGACAGCTTTCTTGCCGAGAAAACCGTTGGTGTGTATGGTTTCTCGACGAGAAAAGTAGAGAACCTGCTCTCTATTTTCTCGTCAGGATTCTCGATTTTCTCGTCGGCCTGTTTTGCGACGAGAAAACCGGTCGTGTGTATGCTTTTCCGAGTCTTAAAAAATCGCGCATGCTCAGAATCAAGTATGAAACGGGAGCGCTTCTTCTGGTAAAACAAGCCTTCTTAATTGAGATAGCACATTCATCACGCTGTAACGAACTGAAAGCACGAAGACTGAAAAGCGCGAATCGTCTCTTCCCAAACTTTTACTTCACACGCGGTAACACAAGATCAGCAAAAGCAGCCCAAGGGCTGGCGCCATTGAAATCGAACTTGCCCTTTATACTGCCGTTGTACGTGACCGTGCAGAACAACGACATTCCTGCATGAGACCTTGTTCTCGGTGCGGAAGGTTATTGCCCATAATTGGATGCGACCCGTACCCCCTAAGCTGGTGGAGTGGAAGGTGGAGGTCAATAATAATTTACCGTATAAAAAGGTTATGTATATTAACAGGGAATGCCCGGCCAAATACGACAAAATATGGGATCGTTGGTTACATGACTCCGATACTTGTACGTAAGGCACCTTGAGTCTGTGTTGCCAGATGTGTTGTTATAGGTCTAGATGACCTACATGGTCGGCACCAGATATTGCTCTCTTCCTGTTTTTGTTATTTTTTCCATATGTTTGTTATTCATGACACCGGTTTTGAACTGTCTGTATTCTGCTTACTGCACACCCTCCTGATATCAGTGACACTTTGGATGTACAGTGGGTCAAAAAAGTATTTAGTCAGCCAGCAATTGTGCAAGTTCTCCCACTTAAAAAGATGAGAGAGGCCTGTAATTGTCATCATAGGTATACCCCAACTATGAGAGACAAAATGTGAAAACAAATCCAGACAATCACATTGTCTAATTTGGAAATAAGTTATTTGCAAATTATGGTGGAAAATAAGTATTTGGTCAATATCAAACGTGTTCTGTAAGTCTTCACAAGGTTGTCACACACTGTTGCTGGTATGTTGGCCCATTCCTCCATGCAGATCTCCTCTAGAGCAGTGATGTTTTGGGGCTGTCGCTGGGCAACACGGACTTTCAACTCCCTCCAAAGGTTTTCTATGGGGTTGAGATCTGGAGACTGGCTAGGCCACTCCAGGACCTTTAAATGCTTCTTACAAAGCCACTCCTTTGTTGCCTGGGCGGTGTGTTTGGGATCATTGTCATGCTGAAAGACCCAGCCATGTTTCATCTTCAATGCCCTTGCTGATGGGAGGAGGTTTGAACTCAAAATCTCACGATACATGGCCCCATTCATTATTTCATGTACACGGATCAGTCATCCTGTTCCCTTTGCAGAGAAACAGCCCCAAAGCATGATGTTGCCACCCCCATGCTTCACAGTAGGTATGTTCTTTGGTTGCAACTCAGCATTCTCTCTCCAAACACGACGAGTTGTGTTTCTACCAAACAGTTCTACTTTGGTTTCATCTGACCATATGACATTCTCCCAATCCTCTTCTGGATCATCCAAATGTTCTCTAGCAAACCTCAGACGGGCCCGGACATGTACTGGCTTAAGCAGGGGGACACGTCTGGCACTGCAGGATCTGAGTCCCTGGCGGCGTAGTGTGTTACTGATGGTAGCCTTTGTTACGTTGGTCCCAGCTCTCTGCAAGTCATTCACTAGGTTCCCCCGTGTGGTTCTGGGATTTTTGCTCACCGTTCTTGTGATCATTTTGACCCCACGGGGTGAGATCTTGCGTGGAGCCCCAGATCGAGGGAGATTATCAGTGGTCTTGTATGTCTTCCATTTTCTAATTATTGCTCCCACAGTTGATTTCTTCACGCCAAGCTGCTTGCCTATTGCAGATTCAGTTTTCCCAGCCTGGTGTAGGTCTACACTTTTGTTTCTGGTGTCCTTCGACAGCTCTTTGGTCTTCACCATAGTGGAGTTTGGAGTGTGACTGTTTGAGGTTGTGGACAGGTGTCTTTTGTACTGATAACAAGTTCAAACAGGTGCCATTAATACAGGTAATGAGTGGAGGACAGAGGAGCCTCTTAAAGAAGAAGATACAGGTCTGTGAGAGCCAGAAATCTTGTTTGTTTGTAGGTGACCAAATACTTATTTTCCACCATAATTTGCAAATAAAATCTTTCCAAATCAGACAATGTGATTGTCTGGATTTGTTTCCACATTTTGTCTCTCATAGTTGAGGTATACCTATGATGACAATTACAGGCCTCTCTCATCTTTTTAAGTGGGAGAACTTGCACAATTAGTGGCTCACTAAATACTTTTTTGCCCCACTGTATGTAATAACATGTATGCACTTTTTGTCATAATAAATTCGTATGAAGTCTGACGGAATTTTTTCATCGGATATTCTGACCGTGTGTGGGCCCCATCGGACTTTTTTCTGTCGGAGTTAAGAAATAGAACAGGATTTTTTTCCATCGGAAAAAAATAAAACATATCGGAAATTCTGATCGTCTGTGTGGAACTCCGACGGAGAAAAATCCACGCATGTTCAGAATCAAGTCAACGCATGCTTGGAAGCATTGAACTTAATTTTTCTCGACTCGTCGTAGTGTTGTACGTCACCGCGTTTTGGACGGTCGGAATTTGGTCTGACAGTGTGTATGCAAGACAGCTTGAACATAATTCCGACGGAAAATTCCATCAGATTTTATCCCATCAAAAATTCTGATCGTGTGCACAGGGCATAATAGCATTTAGTGGAATTTGCCTCTGAGTTCGGGTTTGCTGGATTTCTAACAAGATTTACTAAACCCTTGGTGAATCAATCCCGGGCCAATTTGCCCAGGTTTGCTCTATCAAGGACAAAAAAAAAAAAAGAAATAATTCTGCAATGAGGTAAATAAAATAACAAACAAAAGCAGCCAACACAAAAAAAAAATCCCAAATACAGGGCATGAATACGGCTTCTACCCCGTGTGGGATTTCTGATGTCTAACAAGGTCTGGTTTGCTTGCAAAACATTTCCCGCACTCAGGGCAAGAATTTCGCTTCTCCCCCATGTGCAATCTCTGATGAACAAGGTCTGGTTTCCGTGTAAAAAATTTCCAACACTCAGCGCAGGAATACGGCTTCTCCCCTGTGTCATGGGTTTTAGTAAGACTTTGACTGCTGAAGCCAACTTGAAAAATAGATGTATTTATTATACAAGTATGCTTGGAGAGCAGCACAATACATAGTGTTAATTTCAAAAGTATTGCTCTAAGTCGCTGGGGGATCTAATACAAATTTTTATGTTTTACAATGGGTGGGTCCTAGCTACTTAAAGTTTCTTTGAAGTCAAATCTGGTGAAACTGATTGAAATGCGGAATAGTTGTTCACATAGGCTTATCACTTTGCGTGTCCGTTTGGTATCTCTGGCTTTGAAGACCTGTTCTTCAATCTTCCCAGGAAGTGTAAATAGCATTTGAACACAACCAATGCAGCTGTTATACAATATGACTTCTAACATAATTTGCATCCAATATATTTGCTTAATCAAGAAATAAATGTTTGATAATCATAAATAAATGTTTGATAAATAAAATTGCTATTCCATGTAGAAAGGTCTTTTACCTCTTTTGGTCTAATGAGGACCTCCAAGGCCAAAGATAGCTGACATCCTTCAATATGTGGCGGGTTGTGAGGCATAGTGGGTGCAAAGATGGTGAAAGTCATTCGGCGCCAGACACTTGTTGGATGTAAAAGTGGTTATTATTTATATATTTTGGGGAAAGAGGGTTAGGGCCAGGATACCCTTAGATAGCTGCAAACTCAATTGGCAGACTCCGAGACTTTAATAGGAGAACAGCCGTGCAGGGAAAGGCCCCATCAAGGCGCCACATCGGCAAGTGCAGGATTGCTGTCTCCTATGGTAACAGTCCTTTAACAGTTCCTAACTCAAACGTAACAGTTTTTTCAGCTCCACTACAACTGCTCTTTGTAGTTCTTCAATACTGAGCTCCTGGTCTCTCACTAGACCCACTAATTCACTGACTATGAATCCCTTGAGCTCCTTCAAAGTTTGAGGTGGTATCTCCCTCAAGCATCCCCCCACCGCTTCTCTGCTGGGTCCCTAGCTTGGCACTCCAGATACCTCTCAAGCTTCACCCCTGCTAACCGGCTCAGTCCCTGGCTTGACACACAAGGCTGCTCTGCAAGCGTCTCCTCAGCTGGTTGGGTCCCTGACTTGATCACCGCCTGAAGTTTCTCAATTCTTGTTGGTTCTGTCCCAGAGCTGAGCTACAGGTCTGCATGCGACTGCTGGTTGGACTGGGGTGATCACTGGATCTAGATTATTCGGCCCATTGCCCAGCCTGACTGTTGATAAATCTCTGTAGGAAGGAACAAATCCCAGGAAAAATGTTAAATGAAAAAAAAAAATATATAAGACCACAAGTCCCAGCAGAAAACCAGGTCCGTGCTCCAGAAAAAACTTGGCTGAATGACTGGGTTGCCTATAGCAGAGAGGGGGTTTTATACCCAGAGAGAACTGCCATAGGAGGTGTTGAGTTTGTTTTCAGCCTATTGTCCCACTCCTGTAGGTGGGGCTATAAAACCCTGTTTGGTCATGGATAAAGAAGATGCTGTGTCCGTCAATGAACGTAAGAGAAAGGGTTTCTTCCCAGTGTGAGATTGCTGATGTGAAATAATGCTTAATTTCTGTGAAAAACATCTCCCACACTCAGGGCAGTCATACAGCTTCTCCCCTGTGTGAGATCTCTGATGTGAAACAAGACCAGAGTTCTGTGAAAAACATTTCCCACACTCAGAGCAGGAATAGGGCTTTTCACCTGTGTGAGATCTCTGATGTTTAACAAGGTCTGATTTCCTTGCAAAACATTTCCTGCACTCAGGGCAGGAGTTTGGCTTCGCCCCCGTGTGCAATATCTGATGTGCAACAAGGTTTGATTTCTGTGAAAAACATTTCCCACACTCAGAGCAGGAATACGGCTTCTCCCCCGTGTGAGATCTGTGATGTTTAACAAGGTCTGATTTCCTTGCAAAACATTTCCCACACTCAGGGCAGGAGTTTGGCTTTTCCCCCTTGTGCAATATTTGATGTGAAACTAGGTTTGATTTGTTTGAAAAACATTTCCCGCACTCAGGGCAGTAATACGGCTTGTCCCCCGTGTGAGATCTCTGATGGCTAAAAAGGTGTGATTTATCTGAAAAACATTTCCCACACTCAGAACAGGAAAACGGCTTCTCCCCCGTGTGAGATCTTTGATGTCTAGTAAGTTTTGATTTCGCTGTAAAACATTTATCACACTCAGAACAGGAATTTGTTTTCTCCCCCCTGTGAGATCTGCAATGTCTGACAAGTTCTGATTTATGAAGAAAACTTTTCCCGCAGTCAGAACAGGATTGAAGCTTCTCACCCGGGTGAGATATCTGATGTATAGTAAGACTTAATTCAGAGCTAAAACTTTCCCCACATTCAGGACAGGTAAATTTTTCGTCCCCCTGAATTCCGGCACCATCCCTCACAGTATGAGGTTGCTCAGAGTCAGAGAAATTTGATGGCCTCTCCACACTGTGAAGTCCTCCATCCATAGCTGAGCTCATTGTCTTTTCTCCTGCACAATCTCTTGTGATTTCCTCATCTTCCATTTTACAAACCAGAGATAAAGTGAGATGATCCTTTGAGGGTTTCTCCATGACATGTCCTGGAAAAATAAAAAAAACATGATCAATAGATAGGAGAAGGTTAGTCCACTTAAATTAAGATTCCATCTGGATCAGGTAGATTTTAGCGAGCAGATGTTCCAACCAGCTGTGACTTCCCCTCTTCAGCCAAAGAACTTTTGGTCTTCCTCCCAGATAACATTTACACAGTCTTGTCAGAAGAGCAAGAATTAATAGGGACTGGGAGGTGTTCTTTACACAACCACAAGCTTAGGCACTGGGTCATGTGATCTCTGATAATGAAGAGGTTCAAAGTTCAGACTTGCAGAACCTTTATCATAGAAAAAAAATGACCACAGGACTGGGATTCTGGTGATATGCAGCACTGGAGGGAGCTTGAAGCAGTATTTACTTCTGTAAAGTGTTTCTGTTTTTATGTAACTACTTATGCTTCATCCCGGCAAGACTGTAAATAGAGTTATGTTAACATTAACTATAAGTGTGCTTATAAAAGGCTCACTCTGTGTTATTATATTTGTGCTACTGTAACTAGGAGTGAACCACAACCTAATACTGTCCAAAATTTACATATCAGTGTATAAAAATTGTGTCTGCAGCAGAAATAATGTGTAGGACGTTATCAGTGATTATTATCAACCTATTATTGGCCTATATAACTCATCTCCCGCCTTACTCTGGACCAATCAGTAACAGAGCAGAGATAACAGAAGAATATATTGTGGCTCACCTGTGCTGATCTCTGTAGGAGTGTCCTCCTCTTTGAATGTCCTCGTCATTCCAGCCTCCTCCGTATATTGCTGATCATCCCTCACATACGTCTCTTCTACTTCACCCTCAACTTTCATGTTCATCAGATCTTCACCCTAAACCAACAGAATGGCATAAAATAACATTTGTAAAATAGAAGTATTTATGATGTGAGATCACATAGAAAATATAATCTTGTAGAGTCCACACATCGTCTCCACATGTCAGAGCGTTCAATCACTTTATGTTCCCGACCCTCAACTCCACCCACCTGATGATGGCGAGGGATGGTGTGATCTTCCTGTGTGGAATCCCAGGAATTCATAGGACTGGGATATCTCTCTGGTGGGTTTATATTATTCAATGGTTCCATCATAATATCCTTGTAGCGATCCTTGTGCCTTTCAGAAATCTCCCCTATCACTCCATACTCCTCACCCTCTTCTTTTTTAACAACAATATTATCATCCCAGAGGTTTCCACTCTGAACGATAATAAAACATTAATTGTTACAAAAATGCTGTGTATAAATCATATATACCCCAGCCGAAGTTCTATTGAATGAAACACGTCAGTTTCATGCTTGCTACTGCGCCCTATTTTATGTGATCGAATGGTGATTGTACTTTTATTATAATTTTTTTTATTAAATGTTGTCAATTTTTGACCTATGCCATGTGGAGGCTTTTCTTTCTCTCTTTTGTTTCCAGCAACAATTTTTGTCCACTGTTTGTGTTCCGATCCTCTTGAGAGGTGGTGGACCAGTACTGGATTCCTGTACATCATGGAGCTGTAGGAAGGGAGAGTCACTGGCCTTGCCGTCCCGATATCGTCTGGAGGAGTTTGGAGTCCATTCTCGATGATCGCAGGAGGAAACCGTGACTACAATACAGATACCCTTGCCTTTGCCTGCTTGACTCACCACTGATCTGTGGATGAGTCTACAACCCATGGTAAGAGTACCTACCCCTTCCCCAGGTGGTGGAATCACAGCCCTTTATTGGTGATAATATTACTGAATTCCAGGAATCATCTTCTTTCACATACCTGTTTTAAGAGACAACCGTTGGTGTCCCATCTTACACTGTGTTTGGAAATACCATACTGTGTTGGGTGAATCACTCGTAGTCCCTATATTCCCAATTCCAGCATATGTACTGTACATCCATCATTGGACTTTTCTTTGCATATTGTGTCACTATATTTCTTTGGACTTTCATATAGTCATCAGTTCTGTTTGATTTTTGTGCACAATCAGTGTTTATATCATGTTGTAATGTTATACTCCAAGATGATTCTTTCTTTCACATGATATTTTTTATGTACAACCAGTAATTCACTGCACTTTGATACTTCCTTGATGCTTTCTAGGTATATCTTATATGTCTTATTTTTTATGGTACACGTTATAGATGTCCATTTTTGAAAAACACCTTCCCTATTTTCACTTAGTTCACTTCCTTAGCGCTGCACAATGTTCCTCATATAAATCATATTTACCAATAATTGTTCCTCATTTACAGTACCTGATGATGGTGAGGGATGGTGTGACCTTCCTGTGTGGAATCCCGGGAATACAGAGTACGGGGACATCTCTCTGGTGGGTTCCCATTACTGGATCCATCTGTAGGAAACACACACACTGACTGAATACATTGTTTCTATGTGTTTATCAGATGATGGGGGATCTAGGTGGAGCCTCCGTACTGCTCTCTCCTTTACAATAAAGTCTCCTCTTACCCGGTGATGTGAGGGGCGGCTGATTGTCCATCATGACGTCCTTGTAGAGATCCTTGTGTCCTTCTAAATACTCCCACTCCTCCATGGAGAAATAGACAGTGACATCCTGACACCTTATAGGAAGCTGACACACACAATAATACAGTCACCATCCAGACACATCCCTTGTCTGTTACTGGATAATGTCCCAGAATTCCCGGCACCGCTCACCTCTCCTGTCAGCAGCTCCATCATCTTCTTGGTGACTTCTAGAATTTTCTGCATGTTGTGTCTCTCAGGTTTTAGGGAGTCACATGGAGGCACTGTGATGGTCATATGATCACCTGACTTCACAAGAGGAAATCTCTGTATTGGAAAACCAATAGGAATATCATGTTAGAATCCCAGAATCCTCCTCACCTCTCTGGTCAGGTCTGTTTTATTAAAGAGGAAGTAAACCCTCCGTAAAGAAACAAAAAAATAAAAAATACCCTGCAAGACAAAGACATAATGAGCTAGTATGCATAGCATACTAGCTCATTATGAAGTACTTACCTGAGATCGAAGCCCCCGCAGCCGTCCTCGTTCGCCTCCTCCGTCGCCGCCATGATACCCGGAGTGACTTCCGGGTATCGCGGCTCCAGCGCTGTGACTGGCTGGAGCCACGATGACGTCACTCCCTCGTATGCGCACGGGAGCTGGCCACTAATGGCATGTCCCATTCACTAACGGCACGCTCAGTGCGCCTGCGCTATCAAGCCGACGCATGCTCAGAAGCATTGAACTTAATTTTTCTCGGCTCGTTGGAGTGTTTTACGTCACAGTGTTTGGGACGGTCGGATTTTTGACTGATGGTGTGTAGGCAAGACTGATGGAAGTCAGCTTCATCGGAAATCCGATGGAAAAATTCTTCGGATTTTATTCCATCGGAAATCCGATCGTGTGTACAGGGCTTAAGAGTTTACAACCACTTTAATAGAGATAAGAGTGATGTCTTGTGATCTCCCAGAATCCTCCTCACCTCTCCGGTCAGCAGGTAGATGATCTCCAGGGTGAGGTTTAGTATCCTCTCAGTCATGTGGTCCTCCTCCATCCTCAGTGATGTTGTTATGTGATCTATGCGGGTTCCTCTGTAGATGGATACCAGAAAATTATCTGCAGTGTATTGCTTATACAATTTTAGGATGGTGACACAAAGGGTTAAAAGGCAGACTGTCGGGGATTGAGGCTGATGATGATAGCATGAAAAAGCAACAATACAGATCTCTGCATCCCTCAGCCCTTTCAGCCAATGATTCCCAACCTTAGTCAAGAAATGCCTACCATCAGACTGCAGATGTGCCTACTTCCCACCAAAGCCAAGCTCAAAAGCAGGTCTGGAAGCCTTTGCAATACGCATTGAGGGGGCTGTACACAAAGAACTTGCCGAAACCCGTGCAGATGTGACACAATTGCACACCAGGGTCATAGCACAAGAATACTCCACAATGGCTTTGGAAGGTAGAACTGGGGGCTTTAGAATCATCGCAGACACAGGAACTGCGCTCTATGCATTTACTTTTGGAAGATGGAGAAAATAGTAACCATCATAATAATCTCAGTCACATCTGGCAAAGATCTACAAAAGTGCGGTAACGGCAATTTTTAACATTCTGTGGGCAAATCATCAACAGATCTAATCGAGATAGACAGGGTCCATGAAGTTTTTGGCTCACGTGTACCTATGTCAGACCGCCCAGGAGCCATTTTGTGCCACATTAATTTTTATACAATCAAAGTGACATTATGACTTCAATGGCACCACAGTTCAAGTCCTGCCAGATTTGGTGAGATGGACCTGCCAGCACCGCAGAATTTTGAGACCCCTCCTTGATTTAATTCCCCTCAGCTGGAGCATTATATATGAGGTCGGGAAGGAGAACAGAACAGAACCTTCCTATTACATCACCCTTCTGAACTCTCTTGTCTCTATACCTTTCTAGATGTGAAACCCTTTATCTGTACCTTATTAGTTGGATGTCCATAGCGATAATCCCAGACCACAAAGAAGAAGACAGGGATACAATTTTAATTGTCCTAACTACCAAAATCTGGGAAGAGACCCTGGACAACCAAAACCATGGTCCTAGGTTGTTAGGTGTGAGGCATATTTTCTTTGGCTCCTCTGTAGGCAGAGGAGCAAGGGTTAATTGAGTTAGGAGGTCGTGCAGTGCTTCACGACTGTGGCTCTCTTCCCTCTACCTGCATTCTGGAACTCACTGGAAGTTTCCAGATCATAGTGGGTGGGGGGGGGGGGATGACAGAGGCTGCAGCCTGAATATTCATGGAACTTCCATGAATCCCTGGGGAGGCAGATCCAGAAGGTGGGGAATAAACCCATAAATACTGTGAAACCCGGCAGTTTGTAAGCAGAGTCCAGTCATCAGGGAGAGACCCCGGTGATGGTGGGGCTCTCCCCTTTGGGCAGAGAGAGAGTAGAGGAGGAAAAAACGCTCCAGATGACATAAAACAAACTTTGAATAAAACCACTGAATCTAAACCGGTCCAAGCCAGAAACTCCCTTAAAGCAGATCTTCACTGTATAAAGGTGGATTTGGCTGATCCTCTTCCACTTTTGGCAAGTTTTTTTTTTAGGGAGCGTTTAGTTTCGTCTAGGCGATTCGTCTAGGCGATCCAAGCAGAAGTTCTCTCTCCCTCCCTGCGACTTCCTAGAACATGTCACAGGTCCCGGTGGCTGCAGGACCATTCACAGGGCACAGAGATGCTCATGCATTTGAGCTGCATGGAGTCACATCCGGCTTTTCACAGTCAACATGGTGGCACCGGGGACTAGGGCTGCAACTAACGATTATTTTCATAATCGATTAGTTGGCCGATTATTGTTTCGATTAATCGACTAATCGGTTAGTGACCTAAAAAAAAAAAAAAAAAAAAAGGTCATTTTGCTGCGATTTGCATATTTACATTTTTTTGGGCCAATTTGTTGTTGGGCAGATTACAAAACACAAATTGCCGCAAAAACACATTACATGCTTTTCTGCAGCTTCTCCATTGAAGTATATTAAACCAAAAAACTAAAATAGCACCGTTTTGCGTTAAAAAAAGTCCTTGCCCTTTACAAATATGCAGCAGCTGAAAAAATCATGGATGTGAACGTGTCCCATAGGAACCATGTAAATGAACTGTAGTGTGTTTCTGCAAAAAGCACCAAAAAACACGGAGGTGTGACCCAGGCCTGAGATGTTTAGTAACATGGGGTTAAAAAAACTAAAATTAGTACAAAAAGAGCAAATAATCGCTACTGTAAAGGGTTAATTTTTTACTGTGGGACAGTAAAGGTAATATTTACAGTAGCAATTTGCTCTTTTTGTACTATAAAGGGTTAATTTTTTTTTAACCTCATTATGTTACTGCCCGATTAAGCGATTATGAAAATTGTAATCGATTAATTTCATAATCGATTAGTTGTTGATTAATCGATTAGTTGTTTCGGCCCTACCGGGGACCCCAACACTGGTAAAGAACTGGCCCAGGTGAGGACAGTACTAGATCCTTGGACTGGAAAGTGTCTCTTTATTAAAAGTGCCACCCAGGCCAATTCTGCCATTTCTGTCATACAGCAAAAATCAGCATTTATTTTTTTCGCTAGAAAATTACTTAGAACCCACAAAACATTATATACTTTTTTTAAAGCAGAGGCCCTAGATCAGGGGTGCCCAACATTTTGAAGAGCGAGGGCCACTTAAGCAACTTGGTAACCAGTCGAGGGCCACAATGAGCGGAGCGGGCGGGTGACAGGTCAGGGCTACTTTATAGGCCCACCGATCCGCCCAGATGAAAGGGAACAAATTCACTTCTGTTTTTCGGATTGGAGGTAGGCGGGCGTAAACAGACATCTGTCGCTCTATAGAGGTGAATTGAGGGTCCCATTTGGTCAGGCTGATCGTGTGAAAAGGGCTTAAGACTGCTTTCACACTGAAGTGCTGCGGTTTACCCACACCGCAGGTGCAGCGTAGTGCACCTGTGTCTATCCTGCGGGTTAGTTGAACTTTGCCATAGACTCCACCTGTGGCAAAAGCTGGTGCTGTAGAGGAAGCATCGGCTTATGGGGCTATGCTCCACAGCCGCTTTCTTCCTCTACCACCACCAGCTTCATTCACAACACTGATGCTGTGGTATGGCGGGTCGGAAACCTGCGATCTGGGTTTGCCAACCCACCATTCCAGAGAAGGAGGTTGCGGGCCACATCAGAGAGCTCCGCGGGTCATTTGTGGCCCCCGGGCCACTGGTTGGCCATCCCTGCCCTAGATAATAAAATGGTGGGCTTTTCAATTTTTTATGTCACATGGTATTTGCACAGCGTTTTTTTTAATGCAAATGTTTGGGAAAAAATACACTTTAATTAATCCTAGTACACACAAACACAATATATTACCCATTTTAATTTTTTTAGTATGCCAAACAGATAACAAACATGTCACGCTTTAAAATTGAGCACGCCCGTGGAATGGCGACAAACTACGGTACATTAAATTATCCATATGCAGCGCTTTAAAAGCCTTTATGGGGTACCAGTTTAGAGTTACACAGCAGCTCAGCAGTAGAATTTTTGCTCTCACTCTGACGTTCAGAGCAATATCTCACATACTGTGTGTGGTGCGATCGTTGTTAACATATGTGTGTGGGACCTACATGTGCGTGAGCACAGGATGATGGAGGTGCTTTAAATCTTTCTTTCAGTTTTATTTTTTTTAATACTGTGCATGTATTTTTTTTATTAACTTTAATTATATGCTGATCCACCCCCTCTTAGAATCATCCACCTCCTCCATCATTATTGGCTGACGTGAAGCTGCTGACCAGACCTAAAGCTTGCACAGATTATGTCATCGCACTATCCCCAACGATGGAGCTTATTTTCTCTTTCAGTGACGTTTACTATGAGGCTCATTTTGCTTCCACTCAACTTCCTGTCTGTAAGGCACCAAAAGCAAAAATTTCCTTCCCCTGGGGTTAGCTTTAATCTTAAAGGGGTTGTAAAGGTTTGCTTTTTATTTTCTAAATAGGTTCCTTTAAGCTCGTGCATTGTTGGTTCACTTACCTTTTCCTTCGATTTCCCTTCTAAATATTTTTTTTCTTTGTCTGAATTTCTCACTTCCTGTTCCTCCCCAGTAAGCTGTTCAGTAAGCTGTTCTGGGTGACTCCACACCACTCTGATGATGGTGTGAAGTTTAGTGAGGAGAAACAGGAAGTGAGAAATTCAGACAAAGAAAAAAAACATTTAGAAGGTAAATCAAAGGAAAAGGTAAGTGAACCAACAATGCACTAGCTTAACCACTTAACGACCGCCCACTGTAAATATACGTCGGCAGAATCACGTATATCTACGTGACTGCCTTTGTATAGTTGGGGGGTCCCATCGGACCCCCTTCTTTACAGTGAGCGGCCGTTATTCGTTTGGGAGCGATCAGGGATGAGGGGACAGCCGTTCGATTCCGGCCACCCCCTCTCGATCGCTCCCGGCGAATGAGAAAGCTTCCCTGCCTGTGTAATGTTTACACAGGCAGAGGAAGTGATGTCATCTCTCCTGCGGCGCTCACATATACCGAGCGCCGTACAGGAGAAGATGCAGGTTAGTGCACAAAACACTACACTGACACCAGGACACATAGGCACATAAATCGCCCCCCCCCCCAGATCACCCCCCAGCCCCCAGTCACAGTGTCATTGCAGTGACCATTTATTTACTGATCACTGCAATCAGTGACATTTGTGACTGTAAAAGTGTCACTAAAGTTAGTTTTAGGTCCAGTGTAGCCCCCTAACTCCCCCCTAATAAAGGTTTAACCCCCTGATCGCCCCCCAGATAACCCTTTCACCCCCTAGCACCGCCGTCGCTAAGCGATCATTTTTCTGATCGCTGTCTTAGCGTCGGTGATGCCGATCGGTAGCCAGTAATTTTTTTTAGGTTCGCCGCAGGTTTTTAGAGCGTCAGGTACCCCCATATATTATCTAATAAAGGTTTAACCCCCTTGATCGCCCCCCAGGTAACCCTTTCACCCCCTATCACCACTGTCGCTAAGCGATCGTTTTTCTGATCGCTGTCTTAGTGTCGGTGATGCTGATCGGTAACCAATAATTTTTTTTAGGTTCGCCGCAGGTTTTTATAGCGTCAGGTACCCCCATATATTATCTAATAAAGGTTTAACCCCCTTGATCGCCCCCCAGGTAACCCTTTCACCCCCTATCACCACTGTCGCTAAGCGATCGTTTTTCTGATCGCTGTCTTAGTGTCGGTGATGCCGATAGGTAGCCAGTAATTTTTTTTTAGGTTCGCCGTCAGGTTTTTATATAGCGTCAGGTACCCCCATATATTACCTAATAAAGGTTTTAACCCCCTAATTGCCCCTAGTTAACCCTTTCACCAGTAATCACCATATAAGTGTTGTGGGTGACGCTGGTTAGTTAGTTTGCTTTTTATAGCGTCAGGGCACCCGCCGTATATAACCCAATAAAGGTTTAACCCCCTGATCGCCCGGCAGGTGATATCAATTAGGTTTTAGCGTCAGAGAGGGTCTGCGTCACACCCCAGGCAGCGTCAGGTTAGTGCCAGTAACGCCAACACCCACGCGTGAAGCATACACCCCCCTTAGTGGTATAGTATCTGAACAGATCAATATCTGATCAGATCTATACTAGCGTCCCCAGCAGTTTAGGGTTCCCAAAAACGCAGTGTTAGCGGGATCAGCCCAGATACCTGCTAGCACCTGCGTTTTGCCCCTCCGTCCAGCCCAGGCCACCCAAGTGCAGTATCGATCGATCACTGTCACTTGCAAAACACAACACACATAACTGCAGCGTTCGCAGAGACAGGCCTGATCCCTGCGACTCCAGTGCTGTAGGAGGTGATTTCACCACCACAGTTAAAAAAAAAAAGCATATATGCCGAAGCATTGGGGCAGCAGGGGCCGAGGAGTGGAGGACCGATTTTTCTCCTAATGCCGCGTACATACGGTCGAAATTCCGACGGAGGCTTGCCCGTGGAAAAGTCTGACCATGTGTACGCGGCATAACTTTTGCGGGAAGATGCCCCCATGCTTCGGCATATATAAATGGTGCATGTATGCCCATCATTAGAAGTGGGTAGGGCTGGGAAAAAATAGGATTTTTTGTACTCACCGTAAAATCCTTTTCTCCGACATCCATGGACTGACACGGTGTGTCTTTACACTTTACACGTGGGTTATGTCCCTGCTTGCAGGAGAAGACCTAGGCAGAATGTGAGATGTTATACATACATTCTAAAAGCCAGAGCTGAACAGCCCCACCCAGGGGGCAGTCCCTCCGGGCATAACCCTCCCACTACAGTCAGCAGACTTCAGTTCGTAACAAAGCAGTACAAACTTAAAAAGGAAGAGTGGGTGCCGTGTCAGTCCATGGATGTCAGAGAAAAGGATTTTACGGTGAGTACAAAAAATCCTATTTTCTCTTATCATCCATGGACTGACACGGTGTGTCTTTACACTTTACACGTGGGATGTCCCAAAGCAGTGTCAAGAGGGATGGGAGCAGTATAAATGGAAAAACCAAAAACTTCCACTCCAAGAAGGCAGATCTCCTCAACGGAGGAGTCGCAACTTTAAACAGCGGCCTGCAGCACCCTGCGGCCGAAGGAAGCATCCGAAGATGCAGCCACATCAACCCTATAAAAAACTTAAAAGGTATGAACAGACGACCAGGTCGCCGCCTTGCACACTTGTGCAACCGACGCTTGATGTCGGAAAACCCAGGAAGCACCAATTGCCCTGGTGGAATGCGCCGTAACCGGAAAGGGAGGCGCCCGCCCTTTGAGAGCATAGGCTTGAATGACGGTTTGTCTGATTCCCCTAAAAATGATTGGAGACGAAACCGCTTGGCCCTGTTATGGACCAGGGGCAGTCACAAACAGTGAGTCGGACTTCCGAATAGAAGCAGTAGCAGACAGGTACACCCGTAAGGCTCGTACCACATCCAATATGTGCAGCGCAAACTCTCTGGGATGCGATGGGTGAGGACACAAGGACGGGAGGACAATGTCCTCATGTAGGTGAAAGGTAGACACCACCTTTGGCAAAAAGGAAGGTCGCGGATGCAACACCGCCTTATCCTTATGGATGACTAAATATGGCGACTTGCAGGACAAAGCCGCCAACTCAGACACTCGTCAAACAGAAGTGATTGCCACTAAAAGGCCACCTTCTGAGACAAGACAAGAGAGGAATATCCCGGATATTCCCAAAAAGGAGGTTCCTGGAGGACCTAGAGCACCAAATTCAGATCCCACGGTGGGAGAGAAGGCTTGACAGGAGGGAGCACATGGCGAACCCCCAACACAAGGTGCTAACCAAGAAATGACCCGGTAGAGGTCGCTGAAAGAAGACGGCCAAGGCCGAAATCTGATCCTTGATGGTACTCAAAGTAAGCTTTTGGGTCACTCCACACTGTAGAGGACGCAGGATTCTGGGGACGGAATACGTCCGAGGACGCCAGTCCAGCGCTTCACATATGGCGATATAAGCTTTCCAGGCACGGTGATAGATCTGCCTGGAGGAAGACTTCCGTGTCCTTAACATGGTCAAAATGACAGAGTCCGAGAGACCTCGGTCCCTCAATACCTGGCTTTTAACAGCTCTGCCGTTAAAGCCAGATGAAACATAGGACCTTGAGACTGAAGGTCCTCCCTCATCGGCAACCGCCAGGGAACGTCCGCAACGAGACGTACCAGATCAGCGTACCAGTGACGCTGAGGCCAATCCGGAACAATTAGGATCACCGGAGTTTATATCAGGCGATAAGGACCCTATGGGGCCACCAACGCATCCGAGTCATCGCCCAAGGATCCCTGGATCTGGCCACAACCTCGACCCTTGCGACTGAGTCGAGAGGCCATCAGGTCCACATCCGACGTGCCCCCCCGTCGGCAAAGGAGTTGAAATATGCAAGGACCACTCTTCCTGGTCCCGCGTCTGGCGATTGGCGACTCAGATAGTCCGCCCCTACAGAGCCGGCACGTTTCTTCCGGCCCACTTCAGGATACGGATTACCTCGGAAGCCGCAGCTGAGCTCCGAGTCCCCCCGTGATGGTTTACATACGCCACCGCCGTGGCGTTGTCCGACTGGCTCCTGATGGAGCGACCCGTACTCTCTCCGACCTGAGGAGAGACACAGTCTGATGGCCCGCATTTCCAGAACAGTGATTGGTAAACGGGCTCGTCCGGAGTCCAAGGTCTTGAGCCGACAGGACTCCCCAGACTCCACCCCAGCCCGTCAGGCTGGCGTCCGTCGTGAGTACCGTCCATTGGATGGGAGGGGAACGACTTTCCGGACCGAAGAGCCGAGGGTCCCAACCACCCTGTCAGGGACGCCCTGACCAGGTGAATCACCTGGATCCGAAGATCCAAGGACAACGGGGATTTGTCCCAGGTGGACAAGATCTCCTTCTGCAATGCCCTGGTGTGTGATTGGGCATACAGAACGGCCGCGAAGGAGGCCACCAGGAGTCCCGGGACTCTCATGCAAACAACGGATTGACAACCATGTTCGGGATGTCAGCACCCGCACCGCAGACTGAAGTGTCAGCAACTACTCCAGAGGTAGGATACCTTGCCTCCAAGGAGTCCAGAACTAGAGACTCCAGACACTGAGTCGGGACCAGGACTGACTCCTGAATGTTCAGGAACCACCCGAGGTCCCTGAGGGTCTAATTGACGATAGTCACCTCTCCTCTAAGTCTGAGCCACTTTCTGCTCATAGCAGAAGACCGTCCAGATAGCCCACGACAGCAATACCTCGCTGTAACAGAAGGCTAGAACCGGAGCAAGCACCTTGGTGAACACCCTTGGTGCCGAGGCAAGGCCGAAAGGAAGAGCCACAATCGAGAGTGGACTTCGCTGATCGCAAGGCGCAGAAACTTCTGGTAACTTGCACGGATCGGAACATGCAAGTAGGCGTCCTTGAAGTCCAAGGACGCCAGAAGAAAATCCCTTTGGTGGAGTGTAGCGATCACCGTGCGAATGGATCCCATGCGGAATTTCTGCACCTTCTCGAAGGCATTCAGGGCCTTGAGGTCCAGGATAGGTCGAACCACGTCCTATTTTTGGGACGACAAACAGATTCGAGCAGAATCCCTGAAAACTCTCCTGTGACGGAACCGGCACAATCACTCCGGACCTGATCAAACCTGTACAGCCCCCAAGAGGGCTGCCCGACAGGTAGGAAGGAGAGAAAGATTCAAGGGAAAGAATCTATGTGGGGGCCAGGATCGGAATACTATCCTATAACTGGGGTGACCACCTCGCACACCCACCAGTCGAAGATTCGGGAGGTCCACCGATCCATGAACCTGCGAAGTCGTCCCCCCCACCCCAGAGTCAGGCGGAGGCAAGACTTCACGCGGAGGCGGGCTTGGGAGCCGCTTGTTTGGCTTACGCACCCAGGGGCACTTGTGCCCACCAGCCGCACTGCCATCAGTCTGAGAGGGCCTACCTGTGGACTCTGACTGACGAAAAAACCCGTTTGCTGGAAAGGAAGGCCCCTGTTTGCGGCGGACCTCCTCATCCTTGCTAGTCTAAGGAAGAAGAGTGCGTTTACCTCCCGTGACATCCATGACAATGTCATCCAGAGCAGCACCGAAAGGTCTACCGCCTTTAAAATAGTAGATCCGTCAGGAGCTTCCTAAGGCTAGGTCAGCAGACCAGCATTTCAACCAGACAAGACGACGCAATACCACCGCCGAGACAGAGGCCCTGGATATTAAAGGGGCCGCGTTCAGCGTGGCGTCGCACACAGAAACCAGGCCCTGAACCAGTTGGGTGGGCCAGAGCAACTGTGTCTGGAGGAAGAATATGCTCCTGTACAGCTAGGTGCAACATTTTTGCCCAACCTGTAAGTGTTTTTGACACAAGGGTCGCCGCTACCACAGGCCGTAGGGCGGATCCCAACAAGGCAAACATGGTTCTGCTCACCACTTCTGACCTCCTGTCAGTGGGGTCCTCAAATGCAGGAGTCCCCTCCATCGGGAGAGTGATGGCCTTGTTCAACCGGGCGACTGGAGGGTCGACCACTGGGGGAGAAGCCCACTTTTTAAGTAGGGCATCTTCAAGGGGTACCTGATAGACAAACGCCGCGGGACCATAAAAAAAATTCTTCTGCGGCTTTTCCCAGACCTTATCAATGAGCTGGTCAAAGAAAGTACAATGGAAAAAACCCCTTTAGAAAGCCTGGCCTTAAAAGAACCAAAGGAGACAGTATCCGCCTGAGGTTCTGCATCCGCAGCATTTGAGCTTGAGAGTGTCCCTCACCGCAGTCATGAGCACACTAACAAGCGCCCTGTCATTTACTGACTCAGAACTGGAGTTTCCCTCATAAGGAATGTCCTGTTCAAAACCATCCATACATTCAGAACTAGGGTCCTGAGCGATAGTGGCTAGGCCCATATCTGAATCAGCGCACTGCCCTCGAGTAGATAAAGTGGGGAGAGGGCGCCTTTTTGCACCTTGCGCTTGCACACAGCTCCCATCCTGGTCAGAAATTGATTCCAGGGCTGCCCACAACAGGTCCATAGGGACCGCAGTGCTGAAGCACTGCCTGTTGCCACTGACATTTTTAGGGGAAGCTGGTGACACAGACTCCATATTGTCCCTCTCTGAGACTCTCTCAGATAAAAAGTCCACCCACAGGCTGTGCTGACTGAGGAGGGGGCGCCCAGGGGACTCACCAAACCGGACCAGGGACCGCTTAGTTCCGCTGTCTGTACCGCGCTGTGTCAGCGCTGGTAAGCTGTGAGGAGACTGTGAGGAGATTTGCGCTGCTATAGCAGCGCTAGAGGCCAAACTAGTGCTGAAAAGCGCGCGGGCTACAAGAAAATGGCCGCCGCACTTCACTGAGGCGATCCGCGGCAAGATGGCCGCCATGACGCAGTTAAAATGAAACAGCACACACGCACAGCGCCACTCGGCGCTCAGGCCCCAAAAAAAAAAAACACACAAAAAAGCCCCAAGGCATACATTGCAGACCAGCATGAGCCCCCCAAGAACAGTGTGACCCCCAAGCACCCCACACAGTCAGCGCCAGTAATGGTGACAGAGAGCGACAATAAAATACAGGGGGAGACAGGGAAAATCCCCCACAGAGAAACACACAGCCCTTTGTACTCACCTGCAGGCAGGAGAGACTACTTACCCGTCCCCTGAGGGACACACTGGTGTTTCTGACAGGACTATCACAGTGCAGTACTGAGTAGCTGTCGGCCCGGTCCACCGTGAAAGATACAGTCAGTCAGGAGCTGTTCAGTCTTGAGAGGACCGTGGGAGCATGAAAGCAAACCCGGCCACCCCTGGAGTCATGGGGCCTGTCGTGAACTGAGTCTCACGCACACAAGGCGAGGATCAGCACGCTCGATGGTCGGACAGGGAAGACTACGAGGATATCTTGTACCCAACCTGTTGCCCAGCCGACAGTTGATAGAAGATTCTCAAAAATAAAATAAAAAAGAATTCCAAAAAGGAATAAAATAGGTCAGGAGACTGGCTCCTGAGGGAGCCACGTCTTCTCCTTCTGCTAGGCAGAAAAAAACTGAAGTCTGCTGACTGTAGTGGGAGGGTTATGTCCGGAGGGACCGCCCCCTGGGTGGGGCTGTTCAGCTCTGGCTTTTAGAATGTATGTATAACATCTCACATTCTGCCTAGGTCTTCTCCTGCAAGCAGGGACATAACCCACGTGTAAAGTGTAAAGACACACCGTGTCAGTCCATGGATGATAAGAGAAAAATCGATTTTAATCTTGAATCGAGTTTTGAGTTCAAATCGATTCAGATTTGAAGAAAATCGTTTTTTTTATTTTTTTATATATTTTTTTTCCCTTCAAAGTTTCCGTAGCAGGGCTGCAGGGGGCGTATCCGGAATGGCACTGGGTGGCGTAACCCCAATTACATATACTCGCCGCAGCCGCCGCGAGTAGATGTAATGTAACACTAACTAACCGCAAGCCGCCGTCTGCCTACCTGATCAGCGTGTCATGCAGACAGACGGCGGCCATTGCAGTGTTCAAAAGCCGCGCCTCCCGAGTCCTCGTCGTCTGTGATAGACGGAACACTCAATTTCACAGCAGGCAGTGTTCAGCCTATCACGGACATCCTCTTATCCTCGTCTGTGTTATGAGGATGAGCGGATGTCCGTGATAGGCGGAACACTGAATGCTGGGAAATTGAGTGTTCCGCCTATCACAGACAAGGAGGAGGCGCGGCTTTTGAATACTGGAATGGCTGCCGGTGTAGCAGTAAAATCCGTATACCATGAAAATCTGCATCAGGTACGGGCACAGTGATTGAAGCACGGGCACAGTGTGGCATTGGGCACAGTGAGACACGGGAACAGTGAAGAATGGGCAGAGTGAGGCACGGGCACAGTGAGGCACAGGCACAGTTCAATTCAACGAAGAGTAACCTCAAGATTTTTTGTTGTTTTATTAGCTAAATCCAAATACAGTATTAATAATTTGGATGTTTAACAATCTTTGTTGCACACTGACAGTTAGAGAAAGGGTTTGCCTTTGCAATTTTCTTTGTTGATGCACTTTAATTAACCACTTAAGCCCCGGAACATTTCGGGCCATTAGGACCAGGCCTGTTTTTGGGATTCGGCACTGCGCTGCTTTAACTGTAAATTGTGCGGACATGCAATGTTGTACCCAAATAAAATTTGCGTCCTTTTCTTCCCACAAATAGAGCTTTCTTTTAATGGTATTTGATTGCCTCTGCGATTTTTATTTTTTGCGATATAAACAGAAAAAGACCGAAAATTTTGAAAAAAAATGATATTTTCTACTTTTTGTTATAAGAAAAATCGAATAAACTCAATTTTAGTCATACATTTAGGCCAAAATGTATTCAGCCACATGTCTTTAGTAAAAAAAATGTCAATAAGCGTATATTTATTGGTTTGCGCAAAAGTTATAGCGTTTACAAACTAGGGTACATTTTCTGAAATTTACACAGCTTTAAATTTATGACTGCCTATCTCATTTCTTGAGGTGCTAAAATGACAGGGCAGTACAAAACCCCCCCCAAATGACCCCATTTTGGAAAGTAGACACCCAAAGGAAATTGCTGAGAGGCATGTTGAGCCCATTGAATATTTTTTTTTTTTTTGTCCCAAGTGATTGAATAATGACAAAAAAATTACAAAAAGTTGTCACTAAATTATATATTGCTCACACATGCCATGGTTATATGTGGAATTGCACCCCAAAATACATTCTGCTGCTTCTCCTGAGTACGGGGATACCACATGTGTGGGACTTTTTAGGAGCCTAGCCACGTACGGGACCCCGGAAACCAAGCACCGCCTTCAGGATTTCTAAGGGCGCAAATTTTTGATTTCACTCCTCACTACCTATCACAGTTTCGAAGGCCATAAAATGCCAAAATAGCACAAAACCCCCCCAAATGACCCCATTTTGGAAAGTAGACACCCCAAGCTATTTGCTGAGAGGCATGTTGAGTCCATGGAATATTTTATATTTTGCCACAGGTTGCGGGAATATGACAAACTTTTTTTTTTTTGCACAAAGTTGTCACTAAATGATATATTGCTCACACATGCCATGGGCATATGTGAAATTACACCCCAAAATACATTCTGCTGCTTCTCCTGAGTACGGGGATACCACATGTGTGGGACTTTTTGGGAGCCTAGCCGCGTACGGGACCCCAAAAACCAAGCACCGCCTTCAAGGTTTCTAAGGGCATAAATTTTTGATTTCGCTCCTCACTACCTATCACAGTTTTGAAGGCCATAAAATGCCAAGATGGCACAAAATCCCCCCAAATGACCCCATTTTGGAAAGTAGACACCCCAAGCTATTTGCTGAGAGGCATGTTGAGCCCATTGAATATTTTTTTTTTGTCCCAAATGATTGAATAATGACAAAAAGAAAAAAAAAAAAAAAAAATGTACAAAAAGTTGTCACTAAATGATATATTGCTCACACATGCCATGGTTATATGTGAAATTACACCCCAAAATACATTCTGCTGCTTCTCCTGAGTACGGGGATACCACATGTGTGGGACTTTTTGGGAGCCTAGCCGCGTACGGGACCCCAAAAACCAAGCACCGCCTTCAAGGTTTCTAAGGGCATAAATTTTTGATTTCACTCCTCACTACCTATCACAGTTTTGAAGGCCATAAAATGCCAAAATAGCACAAAACCCCCCCAAATGACCCCATTTTAGAAAGTAGACACCCCAAGCTATTTGCTGAGAGGCATGGTGAGTATTTTACAGCTCTCATTTGTTTTTGAAAATTAAGAAAGACATTTTTTTTTTTTTTTCTTTTTTTACATTTTCAAAACTTTGTGACAAAAAGCGAGATCTGCAAAATACTCACAATACCTCTCAGCAAATAGCTTGGGGTGTCTACTTTCCAAAATGGGGTCATTTGGGGGGGTTTTGTGCTATCTGGGCATTCCATGGCCTCCGAAACTGTGATAGGCAGTGAGAAGTGAAATCAAAAATTGACACCCTTAGAAAGCCTGAAGGCGGTGCTTGGTTTTGGGGTCCCGTACGCGGTTAGGCTCCCAAAAAGTCTCACACATGTGGTATCCCCGTACTCAGGAGAAGCAACAGAATGTATTTTGGGGTGTAATTCCACATATGCCCATGGCATGTTTGAGCAATATATCATTTAGTGACAACTTTTTGTACATTTTTTTTTTTTTGGTCATTATTCAATCACTTGGGACAAAAAAAAAAATATTCAATGGGCTCAACATGCCTCTCAGCAAATAGCTTGAGGTGTCTACTTTACAAAATGGGGTCATTTGGGGGGGGGGTTTGAACTGTCCTGGCATTTTATGCACAACATTAGGAAGCTTATGTCACACATCATCCACTCTTCTAACCACTTGAAGACAAAGCCCTTTCTGACACTTTTTGTTTACATGAAAAAAAAATTTTTTTTGCAAGAAAATTATGTTGAACCCCCAAACATTATATATTTTTTTAAAGCAAAGGCCCTACAGATTAAAATAGTGGGTGTTGCATTTTTTTTTTCCCACACAGTATTTGCGCAGCGATTTTTCAAACACATTTTTTGGGGGAAAAACACACTTTTTTTATTTTTAATGCACTAAAAAACACTATATTGCCCAAATGTTTGATGAAATAAAAAAGATGATCATAGGCTGAGTACATGGATACCAAACACGACATGCTTTAAAATTTCACACAAACGCGCAGCGGCGACAAACTACATTCATTTTTAAAAGCATTTAAAAGCCTTTACAGGTTACCACGTTAGATTTACAGAGGAGGTCTACTGCTAAAATGACTGCCCTCGATCTGACCTTCGCGGTGATACCTCACATGCATGATGCAATTGCTGTTTACATATGACGCTAGACCGACGCTTGCGTTCGCCTTTGCGCAAGAGCAGGGGGGGACAGCGGTGCTTTTTTTTTTTTTTATTATTTATTTGGCTTTTTTATTTTATTTTTAAACTGTGCCTTCCATATTTTATTTTTTTACCATTTTTATCGTTATCTCAGGGAATGTAAATATCCCCTATGATAGCAATAAGTAGTGACAGGTACTCTTTTTTTGAAAAAAATTGGGGGGGTTAGACCCTAGATCTTTCCTCTGCCCTCAAAGCATCTGACCACACCAAGATCGGTGTGATAAAATGCTTTCCCAATGGCGCTTTTTATATCCGGGGGGGGGGGGGGGGGGGGACATTCCCTCCCACTGCTTGTAAAAGCAGTCTAGAGGCTAATTATCTGCTAGAATTGCTTTTACATGAAAGCCGGCTGCTGGCTGAAAAGAATGATACCAAGATGATACCTAAACCCGCAGGCATCATTCTGGTATTAACATTCAAAGTCCAGCAACATACCAGTACGTTGCTGGTCCTTGTTGGACATGTATTGTAATCTTTTTTTTCATACAGCCTATTGGCTGAACGAAAAAAAGAGATTGATTGGTGGGTATGCCCACCATTAGAATACCTCCCTTCATCCACCCACTTCTAATGATGGGCATATATGCCGAAGCATGGGGGCATCCTCCCGCAAAAAAGTTATGCCGCGTACACACGGTCAAGCCTTCGTCGGAATTTCGACCGTATGTACGCGGCATAAAAGGTTATGCCGCGTACACACGGTCGGACTTTTCCACGGATAAGCCTCCGTTGGAATTTCGACCGTATATACGCGGCATTAGGAGCAAAATCGCTCCTCCGCCCCTTCTGCCCCCATGCTTCGGCATATATGCTCTTTTTTTTAACTGTGGTGGTGAAATCACCTCCTACAGCGTTGGAGTCACGGCTGTCAAGATAAATAGATCCGCGCTGCAACTGAATGGCGTACCTGCTAAGCAAATGGTGGTTAACATTAAAACAAAGTAACATTACAGTACAACAGTAAGACCTTACCATGCCATACCTGCAAAGCAAATACCAAAACAAAACCTAGTAAAAAATAAAAAAATGTTTTAACGCAACCTGTGCCTAAAATATATATATACCGAAGCATGGGGGCATCCTCCCGCAAAAAAGTTATGGCGCGTACACACGGTCGGAATTTTCCACGGGCAGGCCTCCGTCGGAATTTCGACCGTATGTACGCGGCATAAAAGGTTATGCCGCGTACACACGGTCGGACTTTTCCACGGATAAGCCTCCGTTGGAATTTCGACCGTATATACGCGGCATTAGGAGCAAAATCGCTCCTCCGCCCCTGCTGCCCCCATGCTTCGGCATATATGCTCTTTTTTTTAACTGTGGTGGTGAAATCACCTCCTACAGCGTTGGAGTCACGGCTTTATGTATCGTGGGAGCAAACGCTGTTGCTGTCAAGATAAATAATTCCGCGCTGCAGTTGAATGGCGCACCTGAAAACAAAAAATTACATACCTGAAAAGCAAGCATGATAAAACATTGCAGAATAGAATACAGTAAAAAAGAGCAGAACAATAGAGAGAAAATAGAGAGAGAGAGAACAATAAAACGACAACTATTTTTGGTTTTTTTATTTTATATTTTTTACGTTTTTTTTTTTCTTTTTTACACTTTTTTTGTAACTTTACAACTGTAATGGTTCGGGTCTCTCAAAATGTAATGGCATCTTGGGAGACCCTGTGTAAGTGTGTCCTTGTCTGTGAAATGCTGTACCCTACGCTAAAACTTCACTTTTGAGTGGTAGCGTTCAAAACATTCACCTTGGACTGGTTGATATTGATGGTTGCTATGGACTGGTTGCTATGGACGGTTGCTATGGATTGGTTGCCATGGACAGTTGCTATGGACTGGATGCTATGGATAGTTGCTATGGATGGTTGCTATGGACAGTTGCTATGGACGGTTGCTATGGACTGGTTGCAATGGATGGTTGCTATGGACAGTTGCTATAGACTGGTTGCTATGGACGGTTGCTATGGACGGTTGCTATGGACTGGTTGCTATGGACGTTTGCTATGGACGTTTGCTATGGACTGGTTGATATGGATCAGGCCTGTCTCTGCGAACGCTGCAGTTATGTGTGTTGTGTTTGGTAAGTGACAGTGATCGATCGATACTGCACTTGGGTGGGCTGGGCTGGGCGGAGGGGCTAAACGCAGGCGCTAGCAGGTATCTGGGCTGATCCCGCTAACACTGCGTTTTTGGGAACCCTAAACCGCTGGGGATGCTAGTATAGATCTGATCAGATACTATACCACTAAGGGGGGTGTATGCTTTGCGCGTGGGTGTTAGCGTTACTGGCACTAACCTAACACTGCCTGGGGCGACGCAGACCCTCTCTGGCGCTAAAACCTAATTGATCTCACCCGCCGGGCGATCAGGGGGGTTAAACCTTTATTGGGTTATATACGGCGGGTGCCCTGATGCTATAAAAAGCAAACTAATCAACCAGCGTCACCCGTAACCTTTATATGGTGATCACTGGTGAAAGGGTTAACTAGGGGCAATCAGGGGGTTAAAACCTTTATTAGGTTAAATATGGGGGTACCTGACACTATATAAAAACCTGACGGGTAACCTAAATAACTTACTGGCTAACCAGTGACACTTATACGGCGATCACTGGTGAAAGGGTTAACTCTAGGGGCAATCAGGGGGTTAAAATAATATATGGGGGTACCTGACACTAATAAAAACCTGCGGCGAACCTAAAAAAAAATAACTAATAATCTAAAACACCAGCGACACAAATACAGCGATCGGAAAAACAATCGCTTAGTGACGCTGAAGTTAGGGGGTGAAAGGGTTACCTGGGGGGTGATCAAGGGGTTAAACCTTTATTAGGGGGGGGTTAGGGGGCTACCCTGGACCTAAAGGGGCCTAATCCTAACTGCCCTGCAACTTTTTACAATCACAGATGACACTAAATGCAGTGATCAGTAAAATAAATGATCACTGCAATCAGTGACACTGTGATTGGGGGCTTTGGGGTGATCTGGGGGTGACTGGGGGGTGATTTGTGTGCCTATGTGTACCTACGTGTCAGTGGACTGTTGGTGCACTAACCTGCTTCTTCTCTGCTCGGCGCCGGGAACGAAAAGACCGCGGCGAGGGAGATGACATCACTTCCTCCAGCCTTGTTTACATCACATGGCGGAGGAAGCATTTTCATTGGCCGGGAGCGATCGCAAGGGGGGGGCGGAATCGAGCGGCCGCCCCCTCATGCCTGATCGCTCCCGAACACTTAACGGCCGCTCACTGCAGTGAAGGGGGGTCCGGATGGACCCCCCAACTGCACAAAGGCGATCACGTAGATCTACGTGATTCTGCCTGTCGGTGCCATTCTGCTGACGTAAATCGGCGGTGGGCGGTCGTTAAGTGGTTAATATAATTTAAAAAAAATCGAATCGAATCATAAATCGAGTTTTTTATAAAAAAAAAAATAAAAAAATAAAAATCGCAGATTTTTTTTTTGGGGGGAAAATCGCCCAGCCCTAGAAGTGGGTGGATGAAGGGAGGTATTCTAATGGTGGGCATACCCACCGATCAATCTTTTTTTTTCGTTCAGCCAACAGGCTGCATGAAAAAAAAGATTACAATACATGTCCAACAAGGACCAGCAACGTACTGGTATGTTGCTGGACTTTGAATGTTTATACCAGAATGATGCCTGCGGGTTTAGGTATCATCTTGGTATCATTCTTTTCAGCCAGCAGCCGGCTTTCATGTAAAAGCAATTCTAGCAGATAATTAGCCTCTAGACTGCTTTTACAAGCAGTGGGAGGGAATGTCCCCCCCCCCCCCGGATATAAAAAGCGCCATTGGGAAATTGGGAAAGCATTTTATCACACCGATCTTGGTGGGGTCAGATGCTTTGAGGGCAGAGGAAAGATCTAGGGTCCAATAGACCCCAGTTTTTTTCAAAAAAAAGAGTACCTGTCATTACCTATTGCTATCATAGGGGATATTTACATTCCCTGAGATAACAATAAAAATGATAAAAAATAAATAAATATGGAAGCAACAGTTTAAAAATAATATAAAAAAAGCAAAATTAATAATAATAAAAAAAAAAAAAAAAGAAAAAAAAAAAAAGCACCCCTGTCCTGCCCTGCTCTTGCCCAATGGCGAACGCAAGCGTCGGTCTGGCGTCATATGTAAACAGCAATTGCACCATGCATGTGAGGTATCACCGCAAAGGTCAGATCGAGGGCAGTAATTTTAGCAGTAGACCTCCTCTGTAAATCTAACGGGGTAACCTGTAAAGGCTTTTAAAAATGTATGCAGTTTGTCGCCAATGCGCGTTTGTGCGAAATTTTAAAGCTTGTCGTGTTTGGTATCTATGTACTTGGCCTAAGATCATCTTTTTTATTTCATTTGGGCAATATAGTGTGTTTTAGTGCATTAAAATTAAAAAAAGTGTATTTTTTTCCCCAAAAATGCGTTTGAAAAATCGCTGCGCAAATACTGTGTAGAAAAAAAATGCAACACCCACCATTTTAATCTGTAGGGCCTTTGCTTTAAAAATATATATAATGTTTGGGGGTTTAACATAATTTTCTTGCAAAAAAAAAAAAATGTTTTCATGTAAACAAAAAGTGTCAAAAAGGGCTTTGTCTTCAAGTGGTTAGAAGAGTGGATGATGTGTGACATAAGCTTCCTAATGTTGTGTATAAAATGCCAGAACAGTTCAAAACCCCCCCAAATGACCCCATTTTGGAAAGTAGACACCCCAAGCTATATACTGAGAGGCATGTCGAGTCCATGGAATATTTTATATGTTGACAAGAGTTGCGAAAAAAAGACAATTTTTTTTTTTTTTTTTGCACAAAGTTGTCACTAAATGATATATTGCTCAAACATGCCATGGGCATATGTGGAATTACACCCCAAAATACATTCTGTTGCTTCTCCTGAGTACGGGGATACCACATGTGTGAGACCTACGCTTTCCCCAACTTGTTCATTCCCCGACTTAGTTGGGGTAGGCGGTACACTTTGGTGGGGGTCAGCCACGCCCAGTGACCTACGCTTTCCCCAACTTGTTCATTCCCCGACTTAGTTGGGGTAGGCGGTACACTTTGGTGGGGGTCAGCCACGCCCAGTGACCTTTGACCTCTGGGGACCCGCCCTCTGACCTTTGACCTCTGGGGGAGATCCCTGTTCAAGAGCCTGGGTCCTAGCCTTGTTCTTAAAGGGAGAACCCGAACCCTAACCCTAACCCTAACCCTAACCCTAACCCCTAACCCCTAACCCTAACCCTGACCCTAACCCTAACCCTAACCCTAACCCCTAACCCTAACCCCTAACCCTAACCCCACATATAACCATGGCATGTGTGAGCAATATATCATTTAGTGACAACTTTTTGTAATTTTTATTTTTTTTTTGTCATTATTCAATCACTTGGGACAAAAAAAAAAATATTCAATGGGCTCAACATGCCTCTCAGCAGTTTCCTTGGGGTGTCTACTTTCTAAAATGGGGTCTTTTGGGGGGGTTTGTACTGCCCTGTCATTTTAGCACCTCAAGAAATGAGATAGGCAGTCATAAATTAAAAGCTGTGTAAATTCCAGAAAATGTACCCTAGTTTGTAAACGCTATAACCTTTGCGCAAACCGATAAATATACGCTTATTGACATTTTTTTTACTAAAGACATGTGGCTGAATACATTTTGGCCTAAATGTATGACTAAAATTGAGTTTATTCGATTTTTCTTATAACAAAAAGTAGAAAATATAATTTTTTTTCAAAATTTTCGGTCTTTTTCCGTTTATATCGCAAAAAATAAAAATCGCAGAGGCAATCAAATACCATTAAAAGAAAGCTCTATTTGTGGGAAGAAAAGGACACAAATTTCGTTTGGGTACAACATTGCATGTCCGCACAATTTACAGTTAAAGCAGCGCAGTGCAAAATTCTGAATTCACCTCCTTTAGCTACCAAATGGTCCGGGGCTTAAGTGGTTAAAGGAACCTATTTAGAAAATAAAAAACAAACCTTTACAACCCCTTTAATCCCCACTTACCTTGTCTACTGCATCAAGCTGACAGCATACTTATTCACCTGGTGAATCTAGTGCTGCCCTGCTGTAATCTGCCTATCCCCCACCCCCACAGCACACCGCTTCCTGCACTGCTATCTTCCTTTCTCAAATCTTCAGGGGGTCAGCTGACTATCCGTGCAGCCCCTCCCCACGATATCATGAACTGCGCACACGTGCATTGCGGTGTAAATAGTCCCAAAGCCTCCCGGGTGCTGTGACGGGATATCACAAGGAGGCTGTGGGTGGCTGGGACTACATCATTACCAGATGAGGACTGTGGAAGTCCCAGATGGGTACACAAAAAAAAATATATAGATATACAAAAATAATCTATGATTGTGCCAAAGGGGTTCTGAGAGAACATAATTATAAAAAGGTGAAAAACTGGGTGAAGGTCCACATGAAGAGACCACAAATTCACAGAAGATTCAAATCCTGGAAATCGGGGGGTCAAAACCTGAATCTGAATCTCATCCCTCGTTACAAGAGATGGCTAAAAGTGAGAAGGTGACACATCTCCACAATGAAGAGAATGTTCTGACCCTATAATTGGGGGAAATGTTCTGACCCTGAAAGGGATAATCTAGGTTTCCACACTATATATGTGTGTATCATCATCTGCTGGAGATAAAAGACGTCACAATGACTATGGAGGAAGAGGACGGACATGACGGGGTTACTGGGTGTAAATAGAAAATAAGATCTTATTACCTCCTCTGCTGCCACTTCCAACAACGTCTTTACCTCCTCCCAACTCACCTCTCACCCGGAACTTCCTGTCTGTACTTGACATCACTTCCTGTCTGTGTTCCATAGAGACTTACTGTATGGGTAGAAGTGAGATCACCACCTTGTGGAGCTCTGAGAAACTGCAGCTCCAATAAATATCTCATAGCGTGAACAAGGGCTTGCTCTGTGCATATACAGGCATACCCCACTTTTAAGTACACAATGGGACCAGAGCATGTATGTAAAACGAAAATGTACTTAAAGTGAAGCAATACATTTTTTCACTTCTAGGCTGTAGTGAGGGAGTCGGGGGGCTGTAGTGGGGGTGCCAGTGGCTGTTATGGGGCTTCAGGGGCTGTAGTGGGGGTGTCAGGGAAACCCTCACATGTAATTAGGCTCATCTGATGCAAGGGGGGCCCGCTCCAATCCATCCCCCGGACATCGCGCTGTGCACAGGAGGTGGGGCGGCGGCCAGGAAACAGGAAGAGCACACTGGAATAGGGTAGGCTACATGCTCAGAGCTTAAGTTCCTTCTACTGCGGCTGATGGTGCAGGAATGTTTGTCTTGTGAGGCACTTTATGTACACTCGTGGGTATGTCCGTACTCGCGAGTGTACGTAAAGTGAGTGTCCGTAAAGCGGGGTATGCCTGTACTGTATACGAGATGCCTACTAGAGATGATATACAGGTTCACCGCTACTATGGGTTTGAGCTAATTTCAACAGGTTTTGAGATTCTTGATCCTGGCAAAATTTTCCACAGTTTTGCTGTGGAAACTATTTTTAAATCATCAGGCTCAGAATGGCCGATAAGGGGTCTTTTGCATAAGCCAGCACCCTAATTATAAAGGAATTAGCACAGGTTTAGTGTTATTAATGGGGTACCCCAGGATTCCACGTTATTAGCGGTACACCCTAAGGTTCAGTGTTATTAGGGGTGTACCCCAAGCATCTGTGTTATTAGTGGTGTACCCCAAGGTTCAGTGTTATTAGTGGTGTACCCCAAGGATCAGACCCCTTTCACACTGAGGCGCTTTACAGGTGCTATAGCGCTAAAAATAGTGCCTGTAAAGCGCCTCTCCTCTAACTCCGGTGTGAAAGCCAGAGGGCTTTCACACTGGAGCAGTGCGCTGGCAGGACACTAATTAATAAAAAAAATTGCGATGCGGCACTGCGCTGCTTTAACAGACAATTGCACGATCGTGCGACGCTGTACCCAAACAAAATTTTTCCCACAAATAGAGCTTTCTTTTGGTGATATTTGATCATTGATTATTTTTTGCGCTATAAACAACAGTGGAGCAACAATTTTGAAAAAAACACAATATCTTTTACTTTTTGCTATAATAAATATCCCACATTTTTTTTTAATAAAAACAATTTATTTCTTCAGTTTAGGCCAATGTGTACTCTTATACATATTTTTGATTAAAAAAAATCACAATAAAAACCTCTCACACACAATCGGACTTCCATTTGACTTTTCCATGGATTTTTGTCCGAAGGGTGTTGTCCATGAACTGGTTCTGCATACACAGGGCAGAACATTTTCAGCCAACATACACCAAACTGCGTTGTTTTTCAGCTCTTGACCGCCACCCTTTGGGCAAGTTCTACTATTGTTGTCTGATGTTTAGCATTGGTTCGGAGCAGGCGTGTTTGTACTTTGGATTTTAGTCCAATGGATTTGTGTACACACGATCGGATAATCCGACGGAACACATGTTTTGTCTGACAATTTGAGAGCATGCACAGCCAACATTTGTTGTCGGAAATTCCAAAAACAATTGTCCGATGGAGCATACAGACAGTCGGAATGTCCGATAAAACACGTCCGTAGGACCATTGTGTGTACACAGTGTGTATGGGCCTTAAAGAGGGATTCCACCCGCAATTAAATTTTTTTTTTAAAAGTCAGCAGCTACAAACACTGTAGCTGCTGACTTTTAATAAGAACACTTACCTGTCCCAGGCGCCCGCGATGTTGGCCCCCGGAGGCCGACCCCTCGATCCTGGCAGGTACCGGCACCTCCATGCTCATTAAGGGAAACAGGCAGGGAAGTCTTGCGGCTTCACTGGCCATTTCTTACTGCGCATGCGCGAGTCTCATGGCGCTGTATGAATGGGCGGCTGCTCTCTGGGATACACACACAGTCTCCAGAAGGCAGCGCCCCATTCACCAGAAGACAACGCGAGGAGGACGAGGAAGAAGACCAGCCGCGGACTAGGAAGAGGCAGATTAGGAAGATCCGCATAGCAACCGCCTTTTCTGGTGAGTAAAAAAATAAATAAATAATTTTCTATTTTTTTTGTAGGGTTTTGGTGTATTTTTTTTTTTTTTTTTAGAGTGGAACTCCACTTTAAGCGTATATTGATTGGTTTGCACAAAAGTTATAGCCTGTACCAAATAGGGGATAGATTTATGGCATTATTATTATTTTTATTTACTAGTAATGGCGGCGATCTGCGATTTTTATCGGTACTGTGATATTGCGGTGGACTCTTGACACATTTTTGGGACCAATGACAATTATAGAGCGATCAGTGCTATAAAAATGGACCGATTACTGTATAAATGTCACTGGCAGGGAAGGGGTTAACACTAGGGGGGCGATCAAGGTGTTAAATGTGTTACCTATGTGTGTGTTCTAACTGTAGAGGGGGATGGGACTGTCTAGGAGGAGAGAGAGATCGGTGTTCATACTTAGAGCCGGTTCACACAGAGGCAACACGACTTCCAGCACGACTTTGGGAGGCAACTTGGACACGACTTGAGCATGAATCACAGCGCGACTCCAGGCAACTTACAAGGCAACTTCAAGTTGCCTCCATGACAGGCGACTTTCCAGTGGCCAATCAAACAATAATCAGCTCTGTGGGAGGGAGGGGGGAGGGAGGGGTTTGCCTGGAAAACTATTTTTACTTCCTGGAAAGTTGCTGCAGTTAAGACAGGGGATCTGACTTGGAGGCGACTTCCATTGAAATCAATTGGTACAAGTCGCCTAGAAGTCGGATTGAAGTAGTACAGAACCTTTTATGAAGTCGGAGCGACTTCAGTAGTGTACATTAAGACGGCTCTCATTCACTTCCATTACTTTTCTAAACCGCGCGACTTGGGGCGTCTTGAAGTCAGATCTCAGGACGCTCATGTGTGAACCGGCTCTTAGTATGAACACACAATCTGTCTACTTCCCTGAAAGAACCCGGGATTTGTGTGTTTACACACACAGATCCCGGTTCTCGCTCTGTCACGTGCGATTGCAGGTGCCTGGCGGTCATCACGCCCGCCGGGCACTTGCATCGGCTCCGGGCGCACCCATAGTGACAAAAACTATCAAACAGAGGCTGGAGACACCGCTCTAACACTTCGTAGTTTCCAAAAAATAAAAGAAAAAAGTTGCGCTACTAAGTGAACAAAGTGAAATTGTGGCTGCCGGCATCAGCAAATAGACATATTGCACAAATAATAGATAAAAACAAAAAAATGCGGCGCCTAAGGTATAATGATAGCCCAAACTTAAATGTAGATTGGGACAATAAACAAACAATAAGTGTATACGGCCTAAAAAAGCCTGGGAAGAATGAATCTAAATATATACAACATTAATATATACCTTCATATGTGTGTAAAAAACTCATAAAGTGTCTGATACAGTGAACTACTATTAAAGTTCAATGAAGGTGACCAGTATTTGAACTGGAAACAACTGGAGGAAATATCTATATAACTTCAATATATTGTCCTCATAAAAGAAATCCAAAGGAACTTCAGGAACGTGGAAAATAAGTGTTCATATATCCATAGCACCCGGGGACGTGACTCCAACACCAGGGATGGGGGAAAGAAATGGATACTCTTACCCCTATGCGTGGACACACACACCAGCGGTGGTGGGTCAAACAGGCAAAGATTGTGGGATAGACTTCTCTGGATCCGTCCTCTCGGCAGCAAATGAAGCAGGCACAAGGAATCCAATCCTCTCCCAGATAATACCACAGAACTCCAAGGCGTCAATGCAACTCTTGAGACATAACGCCAGTTAATGGATACTAGTGAAGCATGCATTGACGCCTTGGAGTTCTGTGGTATTATCTGGGAGAGGATTGGATTCCTTGTGCCTGCTTCATTTGCTGCCGAGAGGACGGATCCAGAGAAGTCTATCCCACAATCTTTGCCTGTTTGACCCACCACCGCTGGTGTGTGTGTCCACGCATAGGGGTAAGAGTATCCATTTCTTTCCCCCATCCCTGGTGTTGGAGTCACGTCCCCGGGTGCTATGGATATATGAACACTTATTTTCCACGTTCCTGAAGTTCCTTTGGATTTCTTTTATGAGGACAATATATTGAAGTTATATACATATTTCCTCCAGTTGTTTCCAGTTCACATACTGGTCACCTTCATTGAACTTTAATAGTAGTTCACTTCGTAGTTTCCGTCAGTGATTTCACCTAAACGTGATGTATTATTCTTATATAGTGTAAGTGCGGTATTAACAGGCGGTTGTTTTGAATAAAAGTGATTACGGAATTACACTATTGTGGCCATTTCCTTTCCCTTGATATATGAGTATCCGATTTGATGTCTTCACTTATCTTCCGGTTCTGAGAGATGAGGAGTCCATCTATTGTTATTCAAGGTCTTTGATCCAGCGCCGTCTGGTAAGAGCAATTACAACAGGGGTGGTTTTACATGCCCCCGCTATCTTTCACGAGTGGTGGTGTTGGTGGTAGAAGGAGATCGCTTTATCAACTGAGACTGTTTCCTTCATGCTTTTTTATCACGGACTGGTTCTTGGATCTTTCTATTGATTAATGGACTCATATATTCATTAATAGATTACCCTTGCACGTTAACATCGCTACTTAGTAGCGCTGCCCAATATATATTTTATTGTATATTGTTTGTTTTTCTTAGTAATAATAATTAATAAATATAATTATTACTAGTCATACAACATTAAAATTCTACTATAGCTTGTGGGCGGAGCATTGGACCGGAAATGTACAATTGTGGCATTGTACAGTTTAGCTGCCTTGTCGAATCTTCTTAGAACATTCGACAGACACCATAAGCCTTTAATTGACAGATTCGGACTGATGCATTTTTTTTACCGAAACAAAATAAATAAAAACGAATTTCGGGAGTAACTAAATACATTTATTTTTCGGACGAAAACAAAATTCCGAAACAAAATATTTCAGTGTGCACATGTGTACTGGAACCCCACAGCAGGCTCCATGAAGATACAGCAGCAGAAGTCTCTGGTAAAGCTGTCTTGGTGGCTAAGAGAAATGCTGCCCTACTTGAATGGCTGTATTGGTGAATCTATCCAGACAGTGTCCACCAATGTGACTAGAGCTTAGGTTAGTGCTGCAGGGTCTTATGCCCTTCGGTGACTCGCTTATCCATCTTGAAATAGCAGGGATCAGTACCTAACACAGGTTCAGGTATGGTCAAACTAAGGTTGACCAAAAAAAACTGACCCAAATTCCACCATCCACACAGTCGAGGTGAATGGGGGAATCCTGCCTGCTGTGCTGACAGCGCAGAGACTCCTATTCTGTCAGAACAGTCTAGTGCCCGCACAACTGATCAAATGTTTTTTATCTGACAGAGTGGTTGAACAGAAGTCGATTGGTAGATCGAATTCTGTTTAACTGTAGTGGTCATGCTGAACCATCCGAATTTTGATCCATACAGTCAGGTCCATAAATATTGTGACATCGTCACAATTCGAATCTTTTTGGCTCTATACACCACCACAATGGATTTGAAATGAAACGAACAAGATGTGCTTTAACTGCAGACTTTCAGCTTTACTTTGAGGGTATTTACATCCAAATCAGGTGAAGGGTGTAGGAATTACAACAGTTTGTATATGTGCCTCCCACTTTTTAAGGGACCAAATGTAATGGGACAGATTAACAATCATAAATCAAACTTTCACTTTTTAATACTTGGTTGCAAATCCTTTGCAGTCAATTACAGCCTGAGGTCTGGAACGCGATGACATCACCAGACGCTGGGTTTCATCCCTGGTGATGCTCTGCCAGGCCTCTACTGCAACTGTCTTCAGTTCCTATTTGTTCTTGGGACATTTTCCCTTCAGTTTTGTCTTCAGCAAGTGAAATGCATGCTCAATCGGATTCAGGTCAGGTGATTGACTTGGCCATTGCATAACATCCCACTTCTTTCCCTTAAAAAACTCTTTGGTTGCTTTCGCAGTATGCTTCGGGTCATTGTCCATCTGCACTGTGAAGCGCCGTCCAATGAGTTCTGAAGCATTTGGCTAATTATGAGAAGATAATAATATTGCCCGAAACACTTCAGAATTCATCCTGCTGCTTTTGTCAGCAGTCACATCATCAATAAATACAAGAGAACCAGTTCCATTGGCAGCCATACATGCCCACGCCATGACACTACCACCAGGGCCGGTACTGCCACTAGGCAAACTAGGCAGCTGCCTAGGGCGCACTGCTGCCTAGGGCGCCCGGCCACTGGTTTTCCTACTCTCTTCTCTCTGCAGCAAGCAACTAAGTCTCAGCATCAGCAGGTAGACACCGCGCCGTTCACACATAGTGTCAGAGGCGCAGTGGAGGACTGTGTCTGTGTCCCGACTCCCGAATTAATAAAAGCAAGCAAACGTTCACTGATGGGCACTGGTGAGGCTGCATTTGATGGGTGCTGGTGAGGCTGCATTTGATGGGCGCTGGTGAGGCTGCATTTGATGGGCGCTTCATTAAAAAGGAGGGGTAGATTTACTTTTCTGTAACGATCACGTTGTATAATTATATTAAGGTATGGCAAACAGTTTACGCCAAAATGTCAGAAATGTTTTGCAATTTTCAATAAAAATCATTGAAACATAAAAAGGAGGGGTACATGGGCAGGACAAAGGGGGTGGAGTCAGGGGTGGAGCCAAGGGGGGCGGCAAAATAAGGTTTAGCCTAGGGTGTCAAAAATCCTTACACCAGCCCTGACTACCACCACCATGCTTCACTGATGAGGTGGTATGTTTTGGATCATGAGCAGTTCCTTTCCTTCTCCATACTCTTCTATTCCCATCACTCTGGTACAAGTTGATCTTGGTCTCATCTGTCCATAGGATGTTGTTCCAGAACTGTGAAGGCTTCTTTAGATGTTGTTTGGCAAACTCTAATCTGGCCTTCCTGTTTTTGAGGCTCACCAATGGTTTACATCTTGTGGTGAACCCTCTGTATTCACTCTGGTGAAGTCTTCTCTTGATTGTTGACTTTGACACACACACACCTACCTCCTGGAGAGTGTTCTTGATCTGGCCAACTGTTAAGAAGGGTGTTTTCTTCACCAGGGAAAGAATTCTTCGGTTATCCACCACAGTTGTTTTCCGTGGTCTTCCCGTGTTGCTGAGCTCACCGGTGCATTCTTTCTTTTTAAGGATAATGAGGGAATAACACACACCTGGCCATAGAACAGCTGAGAAGCCAATTGTCCCATTATCTTTGGTCCCTTAAAAAGTGGGAGGCACATATACAAACTATTGTAATGCCTACACCGTTCACCTGATTTGAATGCAAACACCCTCAAATTAAAGCTGAAAGTCTGCAGTTAAAGCACATCTTTTTCATTTCATTTCAAATCCATTGTGGTGGTGTATAGAGCCAAAAAAATTAGAATTGTGTCAATGTCCCAATATTTATGGCCCTGACTGTATATGGCCAACTTGATTCCCAGAAGGCAGAAGTCTCTGCAAAATATATTCCATGGACATGTTTAATAGCACATGGGAGAATGAGCAATGTACATAGATCCACAAAATTCACAATGAATGACACCTGCCGGCTTGCCTTGCAAAAGATTACTCTGACACGCGTGGAGACTCGTTGAAAAATGACAGTCCCCCAACTAACAGCAAAATGTATAACAAGGGGCAATGGGCAGGGTTATAAGGGTGATGTCACTCACTAACCAAATATGGACGTTATCATATTTGGTCATAAACTTCATGAGGATCCCAGGTGCTCTAATTAGCCAAATATATTCATGTCCATATTTGGCCCTGCTCTTTGTCAATATTCAGCTAAGAGGCTGGGACCCGTCATTGATGGCGAGCAGTGATTAGGAGCGGATCTGTCAGCATTTATTTGGCATACATTATGATTGACATGTATCTACATTGCCGGACAATGTGCTTGATTGATTTACAGCCTGGGACTTTATATAGGACAAATAAACCTCACCTTTTTTTCTTGAATTTTTGCATGGGGCGGACCTCCCACTTTTCTCTTGTTTTTTTGGGTTGACTGGGGGTCTGGCACAACTATTGGGAGTGTCAGTGCCAATTTTTTTTTTCACCTACTTGTGGCCAATCGACGTATCAGTAAGTCGCTTGACTTCAAGTGGTTTTACTTGCAGGCATCATCAGGTTGTACTTGCAGGCATCATCCCAGCACCGTTTTTTAGAGCCGGTGACCAACTTGCTTGTAAGAGTAATCCAAGTGGCTAGTTAGTCGCTCGATTGCTGTTACAAGCAGCAGAAAGGGACGTGACCCCCCCCCCCCCCCGTGGTTCACTCTGGCTCTTCCCTCTCACCGGGAGACCCAAGCAACCAGCCTGCATGTCCGCCGGCTGGCCGGACACCTGAACAAAGCCAGGATCGACCTTGATCTGGTCTCCATAGCGGAAAACCAAAAACTGACATCACTTTGTTTACCCCAATGTCATTGGCGCAATAAAAAAAAGCATTCAAAAACCCTAATCTTGGTGTTTTGAATGCAGTCAAGGAGGGATTTGGGGTCTTGTTGACCCCAGATCCCTCCATTAAGAGCACCTGTCACTGTCTATTGCTGTCACAGGGGATGTTAACATTCCTTGTGCCAGTAACAAAAGTGATCAAAAATAAATAAATGAAAGCAACATTTAAAAATAAATAAATAAAATAAATGAATAAAAAATGAAAAATGTAAAGCGAATGCATTTTTCGGTCCTGCACGCATTCCCCGGGACTGTCACGTCATATGGGGACGGGGTCAACGGGTGGCATCACCAGGTGACCACGCCCCGTGCCTATATAAGTGAATGCGCTCCGCACACACGGCATTACAGCCGGAGACAGCGATGAGTCAACATCTCTAGGAGAGAAGAGGGAAGAAGGCGACGAAGAAGACTGGGCCCCCGCTAGCAAAAGAGCTGGAAGAAGATAGCGGAGGCCCGGCAGAAGGAAGAAAGAACCGGAGAGCGAGAGAAGAACCGGAGAGCGCGGAGACGACACTGGAGACCCCCGAAGTCGGAAGAAGACCCCCGAAGTCGGAAGAAGACCCCCGAAGCTGCCTAATAAATTACTTTAAAAACCTGTGTAGTGTTTTTATTGACATTTTTTCCACCAGGTGAATGGGTAGGGGTACGATGTATCCCATACTCATTCACATAGGGTGGGGGGCCGGGATCTGGGGGCCCCCTTATTAAAGGGGGCTCCCGGATTCCGATAAGCCCCCTGCCCGCATACTCCGACAACCAACGGCCAGGGTTGTCGGGAAGAGGCCCTGTCCTCATCAACATGGGGGCAGGGTGCTTTGGGGTGGGGGGCCATAGGGCGCCCCCCTGCCCCAAAGCACCCACCCCCCCATGTTGAGGGCATGCGTCAGGTACGGTTCAGGGGGGGGGCGCTCGCTCGTCCCCACCCCCTTTCCTGACCGGCCGGGCTGCGTGCTCGGATACGGGTCTGATATGGATTTTGGAAGGACCCCACGTTTTTTTTCGGCGTAGTGGTTCCCGTTAAAGTCCATACCAGACCTAAGGGCCTGGTATGCTCCTGGAGGGGAACCCATGCCGTTTTTTTTATTTAAAATTTTGCGTGGAGTTCCCCCTCAAGATCCCTGTTCAGAACGCAACACATGTGCGAATCAGATGCGTGCCCATAGAACATAATGGGCCTGAATTCACACCTCAGCCGCACCGCAATGCCTAGAGAACGCACGCGTGTTTTCGGCAATGCGCAGTGCGAATGCATCGCACATATGTAAACCAGCCTCATTGAAATCAATGTATTTTATAATGTTATGCGAATTGGATGCGGTGTAAGCTGCAACCAATTCGCATAGGTGTGAACCCGACCTAAAGGAAACCTTAGCAGCAATAGTAACTCCAGAGGTTGGACTTGGCAAAACACTAAATTTAGTCTGACCATTTGCTGGACCTCAAAATTCAGACTGGTAGTTAAACCCTACTAGGGATGAGCAAGCAGTTCGGGTCGAGCATAAGTTCAGCAAGAACATTGCCCATTCGGGTATTCGCTAAACACCTGAATCTTCTGTGCGCTCGGCTGGATGTTCGCCTGCCGATCGCACAATTAATAGGTTGTTAAGGAGCATCCTTAACAACAAATGAGTCATCAGCTGTCAACGGGCTTCCCTGCTGACAGCTGAAAGAAAAAAAAAAAGAAAAAAAAAAAAACACACAGCATGGGCGTCCCCCCAATTCATACCAGACACTTTGGGTCTGGCATGGATTTAAAGGGAAACCCCACACCAAAAAAAATAAAACCGCGTGGGGTCCCACCCAAAATCCACACCAGACCCTTAGGCCTTGTGATGTCACCAACCCAGCATGCACCGCCAAAATTTATTTAATTTTGGCGGCGCATGCTGGGTCGGTGACATCACAAGGGGCCCTTACCTATTTAAGAACTATCAGACTGAGGAGCGGGCAGTCGGCGGTTAGCCTTCATCACAGACGGAGAGCTCTTTTTCAAATCTGGCAGTGCGGCGGGCATCGTGATTGACGATAGATCTACAGTACATCGGGGGACATTGTTTTTTTATTCTTTTACATTTTGCTAATAAAGGAATTGACAGAAACCGGTGTACGGTTTTATTTATTTTTGACACTTTTTTTGGTAAATGAGCAGGTGTACAATGTACCCCTACTCATTCACATGGGGGGGGTGGGATCTGGTGGTCCCCTTGTTTAAGGGGGCTTCCAGATTCCGATAAGCCCCCTGCCAGCCACCCCGACAACCACCGGACAGGGTTGTCAGAAAGAGACCCTTGTCCCCATCAACAAGGGAACAAGGGGCTTTGTCTCTGCCCCCCGCCCCAAAGCACCCCCCCACGTTGAGGGCATGTGGTCTGGTAGTGATCAGAAATGGGAGTGCTCGCTTCCCCCCCCCCTTTCCTGCATGCTGGGATAAGGGTCTGGTATGGATTTTGGGGGGCCCCTAGCCATTTTTTTTACATTTTGGCATGGGGTTCCCCTCCAATTCTATACCAGACTTAAGGGTCTGGTATGGATTTTGTGGGGGACCCCAAGCCAAAATGTTTTAACAAAACAGCATGGAGTTCCCCCCCAAATCCATACCAGACCCAAAGAAGGGCCTGGTATGCATGTGGGGGGGGGGGCACGCCATCCTTTCAATCTTTTTTTTTATTGGTGGGTGATGGTAATAGCTTGCAACCGAGAAGTCTATTTAAATGTCATATTTTTTCTTTACAAATGTCAGTTCTGCTGCAGCAGGTTTTATACATGGTACAGATGCACCATTTTAAAGGGCAGACTAAGGGGACCCCCCAGGCACTATAAAGGATTTTTTCATTTTTATTGTTTCACTTTAAGCATCAATAAAATCACTGCTCCTTTAAGGAAAATAGTTTTTGCATTGATACATGTCCCCCAGGGCAGTACCCAGACCCCCATACCCTTTTTCTGGCCAATAACTTTCATATATACCTTCTAAATGGGGACTTTTGATTTCTCATATTCGGGTGCCATAGACTTTAATTGAGCTTGCAGCTCGGGTTAGAACTTTTTCCCCTGTTTGGGAGTTCTGGTGTGAATCGAACCTGGGGGGGGGGGGGGGGTGTTCAGCCCATCACTAATCCCTACTCATTACATATCACCTTCTCCTAGAAACATAATTCTAAAAGGAACACTGCTGGTAGGTTGGGTTTGAAATGTATTTATTCTGCTCTGGACAGATTGATCAGAGGGCATAGTCAACCAATATGTGATATCATGGAGTTATCCGGAAAAACATTTTCTACACTCAGAAAATAAATAGGACTTCTCCCATTGATGTACAGCAAAGTTTGATTTCCATGTAAAACATTTTCCACACTTAGGACAGGAATACGGCTTCTCCCCTGTATGAGATCTCTGATGTGTGATAAGTTCTTATTTGTTGATAACATTTACTGCACTTATAACAGGATTGCAGTTTCTTCACTCTGCAAGATCTGTGATATGTGACAAGCCCTGATTTCCATAGATGACATATATCATACTAAGGGCAGGAAAATTATTTTTCAATTGTGTGGCAAATCTGATGTACAGTAAAACTGGATGTTTGTCAGGGCAGGTGTATGGATTCTACAGTGTGGGATCTCTGATGTCTAACAAGGTCTGATTTCTGTGAACAGAAATACGGCATCTCCCCTGTGTGAATCTTCTGATGTCTGCAGAGACTGGACTTCTCTGAAAAACATTTCCCGCACTCGGGGCAGGAATACGGCTTCTCACCTGTGTGAGATCTTTGATGTCTAACAAGGTCTGCTTTCTGTTGAAAACATTTCCCGCACTCACGACAGGGATACAGCTTCTTCTCCCTGTGAGACTTCTGATGATTGCAAAGACTGGACAATCGTAAAAAACATTTCCCACACTCAGAGCAGGAATACAGCTTCTTCTGTCTGTGAGATCTTTGATGTACAACAAGGTTTGAGTTCTGTGAAAAACATTTTCCACATTCAGGGCAAGAATGCTGTTTCTCCCCTGTATGAATCTTCTGGTGTCTGTAAAGATTTGATATCTCTGAAAAACATTTCCCGCACTCAGGGCAGGAATATGGCTTCTCGCCTGTGTGAGATCTTTGATGTGTTAGAAGGTCTGCTTTTTGAGAAAAACACTTCCCACATTGCATACAGGAAAATGGCTTCTCCCCTGTGTGAATCATCTGATGTTTGTGAAGAGCAGATATCTCTGAAAAATATTTCCTGCACTCAGAGCAGGAATACGGCTTCTCGCCTGTGTGAGATCTCTGATGTTTAACTAGGTCTGATTTCCGTGAAAAACATTTCCCACACTCAGGACAGGAATAAGGCTTCTCTCCTGTATGAATCCTCAGGTGTCTGCAAAGACCGGATGTGTCTGCAAAACACTTCCCGCACTCCAGGCAGGAATAAGGCTTCTCGCCTGTGTGATATCTTTGATGTTTAACCAATTCTGAATTCTTTGAAAAACATTTACCACACTCAGAACAGGAATGGCCCTTCACACCCGTGTGAGATCTCTGATGTACAGTAAGACTTAATTTGGAGCTAAAACTTTCCCCAAATTTAAGACAGGAAAATTTCTCCTCCCCCTGAATTCCGGCACCATCCCTCACAGTATGAGGTTGCTCAGAGTCAGAGGGATTTGATGGTCTATCCACACTGTGAAGTCCATCATCCATAGCTGAGCTCATTGTCTTTTCTCCTGTACAATCTCTTGTGATGTCCTCATCTTCCATTTTACAACCTGGAGATAAAGTGAGACATTAATTTAAGAGTTTCTCAATGATGTGATCCGAAAACAGAGCAAAACATAATCGTTATATACAATACCTAATTCAAGATTCTATCTGGTAAAGGCAGATATGAGTAAGCAGATGTTATCTGTGGATGTCCCAACAAGCTGGGACCCTTCTCTCCTTCAGTAAAAAAGCCTTTGATCCTCCTAACCGATCTCTCCTAAATTTAAGCAGCCTGGAGAGCAGGAACCCATGAGGACTTGGGGGGGGGGGGGTGTATGCTTTTCACACAAGACCAGGCACTGAGTCATGTGATCTCTGATAAACAAGAGGTTAAAACTTCAGCCTTGTAGAAAAGGGTGATCAGAGGTCCCCGGATTGAGGACACTGTCCCCGAAGCCTGTCTGTCCCCGGATTGCAGGGGCAGCGCCAGGTGCAGGCCGATCCTGGGCGGGTGCTAAGGCAGAGGGGGGGCGGTCCGCCCAAGGTGCCACACACTGGGGGAGAGTGTCAGGCCGACGTAACCCGTTGTGTCAGCCACCGTCACACAAGTCCCGCCTCCTGGTTTTCTCCTTCGATAGACAGCACACTTGTCCAATGGACATGTGCTGTCTCTTATGGGTAGATACCGGCCCGGGAGGCAGGACTTATGCGACGGGGCACCCGGCGATTCAAATTAAAGCTGACACAGCGGGAGACGCCGGCCTGACACCCCCCCAGTGTGTGGCACCTGGGGCGGACCGACCCCCCCTTTGCCTCAGCACTCACCCAGGATCTGTGTGGTCGGAACTCCTCTCCTCTCTGATCCTCTGCACACGTGAAGCTGCATTCCTGGGTGCAGGTGAGGCTGCATTGACGGGCACAGGTGAGGCTGCATTGACGGGCACAGGTGAGGCTGCATTAACGGGCACAGGTGAGGCTGCATTAACGGGCACAGGTGAGGCTGCATTAACGGGCACAGGTGAGGCTGCATTAACGGGCACAGGTGAGGCTGCATTGTTGGGCACAGGTGAAGCGGCATTGATGGACACAGGTAGGCTGCATTGTTGGGCACAGGTGAAGGGGCATTGATGGACACAGGTAGGCTGCATTGTTGGGCACAGGTGAAGCGGCTGTGATGGACACAGGTAGGCTGCATTGATGAGCACAAGTGAAGTGGCATTGTCCCCGGATTTCATTTTAAAAATCTGGTCACCTTATTGTAGAACCTTTAGCATAGAACAAGTGACCATAGGCTTAGACTTCTGGTGATGAGCAGCACTAGAGGGTGTTTAGAAAAGTAATTTCTGCTGCAAATACATTTTATTTTCTATGTTCCATCTTAATTTTTATTCCAACAAAACTGTAAATAGAGTTTTTGGTAACCTTTAGCTACAAGCCTTCTTAAAGATGAGGGACCAAGGCACATTCTATTTTATTATGTTTGTGCTACTGTAACTAGGAGAAAAACACGACCCAATGCTGCCAGATGAACCCCAAAATCTACATAAATTATACATAGGGGTTGATTTACTAAAGATGGAGAGTACAAAATCTGGTGCAGCTGTACATGGTAGCCCATCAGCTTCTAACTTCCGCTTGCTCAATTAAGATTGACAGAAAACCTGAAATCTGTTTTAGTAATTCAACCACATTGTGTCTGCAGCACAAAGAAAGGGGTTTATCTGAGAGAAAAGAAAATCTAATGTGCAGGACAGGTATCAGCGATTATTATCAACCTATTATTGGCTGATATCACACATCTCCCGCCCTACTCTGGACCAATCAGTGAGCAGTAATAGAGCAGAGATAACAGAAGAATATATTCTGGCTCACCTGTGCTGATCTCTGTAGGAGTGTCCTCCTCTTTGAATGTCCTCGTCATTCCAGCCTCCTCTGTATATTGCTGATCATCCCTCACATACGTCTCTTCTACTTCACCCTCAACTTTCATGTTCATCAGATCTTCACCCTAAACCAACAGAATGACAGAAAATAACATCTGTGAAATAGAAATATTTATGATGTGAGATCACATAGAAAATATCATCTTGTAGAATCCGCACATCATCTTCACATGTCAGAGCGTTCAATTACATTATGTTTCAGACCCTCAACTCCACCTACCTGAACATGGTGAGGGATGGTGTGACCTTCCTGTGTGGAATCCCGGGAATACAGAGGACGGGGACATCTCTCTGGTGAGTTCCCATTACTGGATCTATCTGTAGGAAACACACACACTGACTGAATACATTGTTTCTATGTGTTTATCAGATGATGGGGGATCTAGGTGGAGCCTCCGTACTGCTCTCTCCTTTACAATAAAGTCTCCTCTTACCCGGTGATGTGAGGGGCGGCTGATTGTCCATCATGACGTCCTTGTAGAGATCCTTGTGTCCTTCTAAATACTCCCACTCCTCCATGGAGAAATAGACAGTGACATCCTGACACCTTATAGGAACCTGACACACAATGATATAGTCACCATCCAGACACATCCCTTGTCTGTTACTGGATAATGTCCCAGAATTCCCAGCACCGCTCACCTCTCCTGTCAGCAGCTCCATCATCTTCTTGGTGACTTCTAGAATCTTCTGCATGTTGTGTCTCTCAGGTGTCAGGGAGTCACATGGAGGCACTGTGATGGTCATATGATCTCCTGACTTCACAAGAGGAAATCTCTGTATTCAAGCAAAATAATTAAAATCATGTCACATTCCCAGAATCCTCCTCACCTCTCTGGTCAGGTCTGTGTTTTATTAATAGAGATAAGAGTGATGTCATGTGACCTCCCAGAATCCTCCTCACCTCTCCGGTCAGGTCTGTGTTTTATTAATAGAGATAATAGGATTTTTATAACAGCTTACCTGTAAAATCCTTTTCTTGGAGTACATCACGGGACACAGAGCGACATAGTCATTACTAATGGGTTATATAGATACCTTCAGGTGCTGGCACTGGCAACTTCCAAAACCGGAAGTACCCTCCCCTATATAAGCCCCTCCCATCCGGGAGCACCTCAGTTTTGTAGCAAAGCAATAAGTGTCCCTAAAGAGGGGCGGGAGCTCTGTGTCCCGTGATGTACTCCAAGAAAAGGATTTTACAGGTAAGCTGTTATAAAAATCCTATTTTCTTTCTCGTACATCACGGGACACAGAGCGACATAGTCATTACTAATGGGATGTCCTAAAGCAATGCCCAACGAGGGGGGGGATACACCATACATAAGCTGAGCACTATCAGACATGAGGATCTTTTGCGGCCTGCAACACACTGTGCCCAAAGGCGACATCCTCCTGACTTCTAACGTCCACCTGGTAGAACCTAGTAAACGTGTGAACTGAAGACCATGTTGCGGCCTTACAGACTTGAGCCAGGGAGGCCTGGTGATGCGCTGCCCATGAAGTTCCAACTGCTCTCGTGGAGTGCGCCCTAACTTTGAACGGAGGCGGTCTCCTTCTCAAGCCATAGGCTTGCATTATGACCTGTCAAATCCACTTGGCTAAAGTAGATTTTGATGCTGCCTGACCCTTTCTGGGGCCTTCCGGCAGAATAAACAAAGTATCCGTTCTACGAATCTGAGCAGTGGCTTTTAGATAAGCTTTAACTGCTCTTACTACATCCAAAGAATGCAATAACTTTTCCTCTACTGAACTAGGTTTGGGGAAAAAAGAAGGAAGAACCACATCTTGGTTCAAATGAAACCTCGATACCACCTTAGGAAGAAAGGCTGGATGAGGACGTAACACTACTCTGTCCTTATGGATAACCAGATATGGCTCTTTACAGGACATAGCTGCTAATTCCGATACTCTTTTAGCCGAACAAATGGCTACTAGAAAAATCAATTTCCTGGTGAGAAGCACCAAGGAAATATGCTGTAATGGTTCAAATGGTTGTTTCTGTAGAACCGACAGAACCAGGTTTAGATCCCATGGACATATGGGAATATTAACCGGAGGACTAATACGCATCACTCCTTGTATAAAGGCTTTGACTAGTGAATGCGAAGCCAAGGGCCTTTGAAAAAATATTGACAAGGCCGAAATCTGACCCTTGATAGTACTCAAGGCCAGCTTCCTATCTACAGCCCATTGTAGGAAGTCTAGAATCCTACCTATTACGTACTTATGTGGATGCCATTTCTTGGCCTCACACCAGGCGATGTACGCCTTCCAGATTCTATAGTAGATCTGCCTGGATACCGGCTTCCTGGCATTGATCATGGTAGATACCACAGGATTAGAGAGCCCTCTCTTTTTTAGAATGTGGGCTTCAATAGCCAGGCCGTCAAACCTAGGGCTGGTAAGGAAGGGTGGTATATCGGTCCTTGCGAAAGCAGGTCCGGACGATGTGGGAGGGTCCAAGGACTCCCCACAGACATCTTTACAATCTCCGCGTACCATGCTCTTCGGGGCCACGCTGGAGCCACCAGAATCACTGGTTTCTTTTCTACCCTGATTCTGCGGAGTAATCGAGGTAACCATTGTGGCGGTGTGAATGCATATATCAGCTTGAACTGATCCCAAGGGAACACTAGGGCATCCGAGCCGCAAGCTAGGGGATCCCTTGTCCAAGAGACAAACCTGTCCACTTTTGCGTTGAATCTGGATGCTAGCAGATCTACATCCGGTGTTCCCCACCGCTGACATATTGTTCGGAAAACCTCGGGATGAAGGGACCATTCCCCTGGGCATAATTGTTGGCGACTTAGAAAGTCCGCCTTCCAATTCTCCACTCCTAGAATGAATACCGCAGATATGGCTGGGACATATCTTTCTGCCCATTTCAGGATGTAATTTACTTCCCTCTGGGCTGCACGACTCCTGGTGCCCCCCTGATGATTGATATATGCCACTGCTGTGGCATTGTCTGATTGAATTCTGACAGGGGACCCTTGGAGTTTGGATGTCCATGCTACTAGGGCATACCGGGCTGCTCGTATCTCTAAGAGATTGATGGGCAGGGCCTTCTCTGCATCCGACCATCTGCCCTGGAGAGACCATTGCTCCAGTACTGCTCCCCAGCCTATAAGGCTGGCATCTGTAGTGACCAGCTTCCAAGAAATCGGACTGAAGGATTTCCCTCTTTCCAGATTCTGGGGAACCAACCACCAGCGGAGGCTCTTGCGAACGGAAGGGGACAAGGACATTGGTAAGTCTAGGGCCTGAACTTTTTTGTTCCAGGCTGACAGTATGGCCCTTTGCAAGTTCCTTGAATGGAATTGACCGTAGGGTACTGCTTCGAATGATGCCACCATTTTTCCCAGCAGCCTCATGCACAGGCGTATGGATGGCTGTCTTTTTGTACCCACTAAGTGGATCAAATCTCTCAAAGACGACCCCTTTTCTTGAGGCAAGAAAATGTTTCTCTGGTCTGAATCCAGCCTTAGCCCCAAGTATTCCAGACTTTTGACTGGTTTTAGGGCTGACTTGTCTCGGTTGATAATCCAACCGTGATATTCCAGATACTTGATTGTCTCGTGAACAACCACTTCTAGTTTTTCCACTGAGTGGTCTATCAGCAACAAGTCGTCTAGATATGCCATTATCGTTACACCTCGTGTTCTTAGATTGGCCAATAATGGGGCCAGAATTTTTGTGAACACGTGTGGTGCTGTGGCCAGACCGAAGGGTAAGGCTCTGAACTGAAAATGGCGCCCTTCTACCGCAAAGCGTAGAAATTTTTGGTGGGCTGGAAAGATGGGAATGTGCAAATAAGCATCTTTGATGTCGATCGAGGCTAACCATTCCTCCCCTTGTAGGGCAGTGGCCACCGATCGGATCGACTCCATCCGGAAAGTCCTGATATGTAGGAATTTGTTTAGCCCTTTTAGATTTAATATGGGCCTCACGTCCCCGTTTGGCTTCAGGACTGTAAAGAGGTTTGAGTAAAACCCGAACCCCCATTCTTCCAGGGGAACCTCTATAATTACTGCTTGGAGCAATAATTGTTCTAGTGCCAACAGGAGGGATCCTCTCTTCTGGGGATCCCTTGGCACGTTTGACCTTATAAAGTGGGAAGGAGGGGAGTCTTTTAACTCCAATTTGTATCCCAGACTTACTGCGGAGAGCACCCATCTGTCTCTGATCGTGTCCCGCCAGGTCTCTGTGAACAACTGAAGTCTTCCCCCCACCCGATTGAGTGGGGGCAACCCTTCATGCATTTGACTTTGGGGGAGGTTTTGTACCTCTCCTGCTCCAGGGCTTCTTGTTACCCTGCAATTGTCCCTGATTTTTACCTCCGGGATTTGACCGAGGAGGCCGTCGGAACTGTTTCACAGCCGATGTCCTAGGGACTGGAGAAGCAGGCCTCTTAAAAGAGGGACCTCTAACTCTGTTTTTAACTGGCAAAAGTGTACTTTTACCGCTGGAAATTTTCTGGATATATTTGTCCAGGTCTTCCCCGAATAAGCGTTCTCCATGAAATGGGAAGCTGACCAGCAATTTTTTACAGGGAGCTTCAGCAGACCAGTTTTTGAGCCATAGAAGCCTGCGCATATGTACTACAGACAGCGTAAGGCGGGAGGCCTGATGGATTGAATCCTTTATAGCGTCCACCGCAAAGCATAAGGCTCTAGGTAGATCAGCTAGGGCAAGAGCCTGCTGATCTGGCAAGTCCCTTAAGACCTGTTTCAACTGATCCTTCACTGCTTGGCAGACCCCAATAGCTGCCACTGCTGGTTGTGTCACCAAGCCTGCTGTAGAAAAAGCAGATTTTAATAAGGACTCCAATTTTTTATCTATTGGGTCCTTGAACATTTGGACATTATCCACTGGACATGTCAGTGATTTATTCACACAAGAGATGGCTGCGTCCACTGTAGGGACCCTCCATTTTTTGATGAACTTATCCTCCATGGGATAGACCACCGGAAATCTCTTGGGGGGAGTAAATATTTTATCAGGATGTTCCCAATCCTGGTAAATGAGCCCTTCCAGTAAAGGATGGATTGGAAAGGAACAGACAGTCTGGGGAGCTTTTAGCGACCCCAACGAGGAGACAGAAGTGGATGATGGCTCCGCAAGGGGCATTTTAAATGCTGATGGGACCATATTAGTCAGGGACTGAACCCATAATCTTTCAGCATGTGATGCTGAGAATGGCTCTTCCACTGTTGATTCCTCTACAACAGAATCGACCTCATCCTGATCCCCTTCAGGTAGGTCTATCTCTTTATGGGACTGTTGCTTTGTTAACAGGCACTCTGAGGGAGGAGACGGAGATCGGGCGCTTTTTTCCTGTGACAGGGAAGCAGCGATCAATGCTGACAATCTCTCTTCCAGCCCTCCCAGAGCTGAGGAAAAAACCTCCTCTGTTACATACACAGGAGCAGGTGAACTGAGGACAGCCACAGTACCAGGTACTCCTGAGGGTGCTCTACGGTCACTAACCTCTGATTCTTCAGGGGAGATAGGTGCAGCCAAAGCATGCCCAAGATCCTCAGAGCCCGATGGAGACCCCCTATGCTTCCTGGGATTTTTAGTCCCGGAGTTTTTAGACGGCATATTCCTAAGCCCAAAGCTGAGGTATTCCAGCCGAAATACACCACTTACTGACAATAGTCTAGCACAAATGCTGCTATATAAACAGTTGGTGTCTACTAATGTGCCTTTCTATGGGGATGCCTGCATCAACCGCTTGCTGTATGCCTTTTTTAAATGTTGCCAGCTCTGTCTCTGCACTCCATAGCCAGCTCACAACACATAATTGTGGTTTTTAACATGCTGGGACGCCCGCACATGCGCAGAAGCGCTGCGGCGCGCACAGAGCGTCATCCCCCAAGCTCCGCCCCCTTTCCCAGCTCACCTCTATATATAGAGGCGCGTGCACGCGCGCGGCCACGTGCGCCTTCGGCGCTAATTTTGAAGAGGGAAACTAGGGACAAGAGCCAGGGCCCCTTTTGCCGCAGGCCGGGGGATGGACGAGCATTGCAACATGGCAGAGGAAGCAGTTTCCCACAAGAGAACTCACCATCTGCCTGGACTTGCTCTGATGAAAAGAAACTAGTCCACATGACAAGAAACGTTCCACAGCGGCCTCTAGTGGATTAACACAGGTACCGCAGTCTATTATATATATATATTTTTTTTTTCCTTGACCACTATTAAAATTATTACATTTTTTAGTAGTTACAGGCATGCATAATATTTAGCGGGAATACCGTTAGGTAACAGGCAGAAAGACATATTAGGCTTGGGGGTCCCCTCAATAGAACCAAGTTCCTGAGGGGCCCCCACTTACCTTTTCCCCGCCGCAGGACTCTGTTTGGCCACAGAAGCCCAAACTTCACCTATCACGGCAGGCATTGTAATTAAACCTTCAGGGACCGGGTTCCCAAGGATTCCACTCCCCTGGACCTGTATAGCACCCTGCACAGAAAACATCTTGGTCGTGGGTATGACCAGAGCTCTGGATCCCAGGGTCCAGCTCTCCTAAGAGAAGCATTACAGGCAAAACCTTGCTCTTCTCTGCAAGGCCCGGGTACCGACCGTTTAGCTATGAAGCTTTTTTGGTCGGATCCGGAATAGCTTACTGAGGCCCAAAAGAACCTGTACGCAAGCTCAGTGAAAAACACATGTTTCTTCTTGGCCAACACCTTAGACACTGGCAAAAAAACTGAGGTGCTCCCGGATGGGAGGGGCTTATATAGGGGAGGGTACTTCCGGTTTTGGAAGTTGCCAGTGCCAGCACCTGAAGGTATCTATATAACCCATTAGTAATGACTATGTCGCTCTGTGTCCCGTGATGTACGAGAAAGAAAAGAGTGATGTCATGTGACCTCCCAGAATCCTCCTCACCTCTCCAGTCAGCAGGTAGATGATCTCCAGAGTGAGGTTTAGTATCTTCTCAGTCAGTTGACTCTGGACCCCCTCCATCCTCATTGAAGTGGTTATGTGATCAATGCTGGTTAATCTGTAGAAAGAGAATTATCTGGACTGTATTTGTTGTACAATATTAGGATGGGGATGTAAGGGGTTAATAGGCGGGCTGCCCCCATTGGGAATTGGTACATGTGTAGGAAGCTGCTTCCCTCTAGTGTCTGTGTTTTTAAATAGCTGTTGCTTGATAAACAGTCATTTAAATATTGACAGGTACTTCCTGTCCCTGCTAGCTTGGTAGGAAACCCCATCTGGAGGACTTTGATATCTTTATAAAAGAGGCACTAAAGGCACCTGCTGCCGCGGTCTTGGGGCCGCACATCTGTAGCCATGGTCAAGCTCAGTGGTGAGTATGGGGATCCACACACCCCCTCCCACCCTGTGCCTTTATAACCAATACTGTGCCATATTGTCAAACATATATATTTTTTCATCTTAGGTACATTGTTACACACATCCACCCCTGAAGAGCGAGCTGGATCTCGCCAAACTAGTTGGGTAATATGATGCCCGTGTACTCTGACTGTTACTACATTTATGTACCAATATTCCTTGTTTATGTATCTTTTTTAATTGGCAACTGTTGGTGTTATCTATGCATGATGCAGATGACGGAGAATCATGTCTCCTGGTGCTGCTGGACCTCAGTGCAGCGTTCGACACAGTAGACCACAAAACTCTACTCATTCGTCTTAAAGAAGTAGCAGGAGTCGCAGACCATGACCTTCCTTGGTTCGCTTCCTTTCTTGAGAATCGTTCTCAGACAGTGAAACTAGGAGCCTTCACCTCTGAAACTCGCGCAATTTCTTGCGGAGTCCCTCAAGGATCACCACTGTCACCCCTTCTCTTTAACATCTACCTCCGCCCACTCCTAAAAATCATTAGCAAACAGGACTTATGCTACCACTCATACGCGGACGACACCCAACTCTACTTTCGTATCACTGGAAAAAAAGACCAATATCACGGATTGGAAAAGTGCCTCACACTGATCGATGATTGGATGACTGAGAGTTCACTTAAACTCAACGGATCCAAAACAGAACTGCTTCTCCTCCACGCTAACCGAAAGACAAAAACTAAAACCTCTTGGACACCACCCACCATTCTTGGACAGACCATCACCCCGAGCACCAAAGTCAAAAGTCTCGGAGTCATCTTTGTCTCGGAGATGTCGATGGACGCTCAAATAGGATCAGTAATCAGCGGATCTCATTATGTCCTCCACCTGCTGCGTAGACTCATTCCCTTCATCCCAGAAGAGGACACAGCAGTAGTAGTTGGATCAATTATCAACTCCCAACTCGACTATGCAAACTCCCTCTACCTCGGACTACCCAAATACCAAATGTCACGCCTACAAGTCGTCCAGAACACGGCAGCCAGACTGATAACAGGAAAAAAACCCTGGGAATCCATCACCCCTGCACTGAGGACCCTTCATTGGTTAGCCGTAAAGGATCGGGTCACATTCAAGACCCTCTGCCTCACCCACAAGTGCACACAAGGAATCGCTCCGCAATATTTATGCGAGAAGATAAAGCATTACACCCCCAAACGCACTCTCCGATCAACAAACCAAAACCTCCTTCACATCCCCAAATTTTGCTACAAATCAAAGGGAGAACGAAGATTTGCAGTCCAAGGACCACGGCTATGGAACGTGCTACCCACGGATATCCGTATGGAAGAAAACCATCGGGCCTTTAGGAAAAAACTTAAGACCCACCTCTTCTGATGGATCATGAAGCTACTGGATGCTAAGCGCCTTGAGGCGATTTAGTTCGCATTTGTTAGCGCTATACAAGTTTTTCACTCACTCACTCACTCGCATGTAAACAATTTTACTTGAATAAACCATATACTGTATTTACTACTGTTTATGTTTACTGGCGGAAACGTTACCCACTTCATTTAAAGTCACAGGGCGAATCCTTTGTTTTATTATATCTTTATAAAGAGGGGGTTTCCAGGAAGTAGACACAGCATGTTATATTTCATCCATACCAGTTGTAGAGACTATTAGGTAAGTGTTCCTGTGTTCTAATTGTTTAACTGTAGGTTCTGTGTGTATCTAAAGTCTGGTGGCAGAAATATCTTTATCCTATTGTTTAGAAGTGTCTCTGTCCACATGCACAGCGCCAGATAGCCAGGTCTTTGCTACTGTATGTGTGTAGCAGTCACCTTGCAGTATATTTTTTAGGTGAAACTCTTTATTAAAATAGAGTTCATTTGAAGCTCCTGCTACTTTAGTTAAGGGCTGTCTATTCTGGTCTGGGATTCTGTAGCTATCTTTAGATCAGGGCTCAGTAAACAGCTTAGGGTAGAGACAGGTTTGGCATCTGATGGCTCATAGGCAGCTAGAGGTCCAGTTGGTAGATTAGAAACTGTTAGGCCTCGTACACACGACCGGTTTTCTCGTCAAGAAACGACAAGAAAACTGTTGGGAGAGCTTTCTTGCTGAGAAAACCGTTCGTGTGTATGGTTTCTCGTCGAGAAAACTGCCGGGAATCTCGACGAGAAAAATAGAAAACCTGCTCTTTATTTTCTCGTCAGGATTCTCGTTTTTCTCATCGGCCTGTTTCCCAACGAGAAAACCGGTCGTGTGTATGCTTTTCCGAGTCTTAAAAAATCGCGCATGCTCAGAATCAAGAATGAGACGGGAGTGCTCCTTCTGGTAAAACTAGCGTTCGTAATGGAGATAGCACATTCGTCACGCTGTAATGAACTGAAAGCACGAAGACTGAAAAGCACGAATTGTCTCTCCCCAAACTTTTACTAACACGCAGTAACACGAGATCAGCAAAAGCAGCCCAAGGGGTGGCGCCATTGGAATCGAACTTCCCCTTTATACTGCCGTCGTACATGTTGTACGTCACCATGCTTTACAACAACGAGATTTGGAATTGACAGTGTGTATGCAAGGAAAGCTTGACAAGAATCTCGTCTAGAAAAACAAAGTTTTTTTTTTACGACGAGATTCTCGGCCGTGTGTACTAGGCTTTAGGAGTTGAGTAGATAGGTTGACACTGAGGTCTGGTGTCACATCGCAAACCTTTCAGTGAGTAGATGCGTCCCAGGCTAGCCAAATGCAGTTCAGAGGATCGCTAAATCACCACTAACCCAGCTCTTCAAAGCCAGAATGCACATTGCACCTGTGATAATCTCCCAGGGGCCCTCACAACTGGGATGAACTGATACTTTGGTTTGCTTAATATTTTATTATATCTGCACGCAATTCACAAGGACTCCCATTGGCATTGTTTTACTAATGTTATATGTTCATAGATTTCCTCGGGAAAAACTCTGAGGAAGCATACACATGGTCGGAATTCCCGGCCAAAAGCTCTGATCGCAGTTTTTCAGACGGGAAAACCGGTCGTGTGTACAGGGCATAACAGTATTGCGTTCAGTCTCCTCCGCTCTGCAACAAGGTTCCTCCCATCTTTCCACTTAGCGTCTCTGCAGGGAACACACTCCCTCTGCCCTATTCACTCACATTAAGCAAGCACACTGGCCAGCACAGACAACACCCCTGCCCCAATCCCATTGTTCCTGCAGAAGGATGCACACTGTGTGTGGGCTGTGGAAGCCACTGGGCTTCAGATGCCCTTGAATGAGAGTCTAGGAGAGCTCCACTCCTGCTGGAAGATGTTGGCTGTCCCCCACTTCAGGTCCCTCTTCCACACTACCTTCTGTCTGCCGGACAATGCTACCTAGTTGAGTCCAGAGAACAGCCCTTATCACCATGCTGGAGGGGGCACATAGTCAAAAGTTCACTTGCACTGTATCTGCATTAGAATAGGGGGTATTGTATTAATGGGATAACAGTGCTGGGGAATATCAAGGATGTATGGGGGAAAACAGTGCTGACGGCGAATCTGGGGTGAACAGGGGGTAGCAATGTAGGTTGTCACAGTGCAAGGGATATCTTGGGTGGTAATAGTATTAGAGGTTTCAAAGGCATAGAGGGGTCACAGTTCAGGGGGTATTGAGGGAGAATGGTAGAGGGGTCTCAGTGCAGGGGGAAGGTTAGAGGTGTTTCAGTGCAGAGGGTATCGGGGGGATGATAGAGGGGTCACAGTGCAGGAGTTAATGGGGGAAATCTTGGGTGGTAATAGTATTATAGGTTTTAGGGCCATAGAGAGGTCACTGTTCAGGGGGTATTGGGAGAGAATGGGTAGAGGGGTCTCAGTGCAGGGGATATCTGGGGGTAAATACATAGAGGGGTCACAGTGCAGGCTGAATCAGGGGGGGAAGGGTAGAGTTGTTTCAGTGCTGAGGGTATTGGGGAGAATGGCTAGAGGGGTCACAATATGGGGGGGTATTGGTGAAGGGTTACTGTGCAGGGGGTATCAGTGTGGGGGAATGGGTAGAGGGGTCACAGTGCAGGGGAGTATTGGGGGGGGGGTATGGGTTGACTAGGAGGGGCTACAGTGCAGTGGCTATCTGGGAGGTAGAGAGGTGACTGTTTCTTTCTCGTACATCACGGGACACAGAGCGACATAGTCATTACTAATGGGTTATATAGATACCGTCAGGTGCTGGCACTGGCAACTTCCAAAACCGGAAGTACCCTCCCCTATATAAGCCCCTCACATCCGGGAGCACCTCAGTTTTTTGCCAGTGTCTAAGGTGTTGGCCAAGAAGAAACATGTGTTTTTCACTGAGCTTGCGTACAGGTTCTTTTGGGCCTCAGTAAGCTATTCCGGATCCGACCAAAAAAGCTTCATAGCTAAACGGTCGGTACCCGGGCCTTGCAGAGAAGAGCAAGGTTTTGCCTGTAATGCTTCTCTTAGGAGAGCTGGACCCTGGGATCCAGAGCTCTGGTCATACCCACGACCAAGATGTTTTCTGTGCAGGGTGCTATACAGGTCCAGGGGAGTGGAATCCTTGGGAACCCGGTCCCTGAAGGTTTGATTACAATGCCTGCCGTGATAGGTGAAGTTTGGGCTTTTTGTGGACCAAACAAAGTCCTGCGGCGGGGAACAGGTAAGTGGGGGCCCCCAGGAACTTGGTTCTATTGGGGGACCCCCAAGCCTAATTTGTCTGTCTGTTACCTAATGGTATTCCCGCAAAATTCTGTGCATGCCTGTAACTACTAAAAAAATGTAATAATTTTTAATGGTGGTCAAGAAAAAAAAAAAAAAAAAATTATATATATATATATATTTAATATATTAGACTGCGGTACCTGTGTTTGTCCACTAGAGGCCGCTGTGGAATGTTTTCTTGTCATGTGGACTAGCTTCTTCTCAGCAGAGCAAAGTCCAGGCAGATGGGGAGTTCTCTTATAGGAAACTGCTTCCTCTGCCATGTTGCAGTGCTCGTCCATCCCCCGGCCTGCGGCAAAGAGGGGCCCTGGCTCCTGTCCCTTGTTACCATATTTGAAATTAGCGCCGAAGGCGCACGTGGCCGCGCGCGCCTCTATATATATAGAGGTGAGCCGGGAAAGGGGGCGGAGCCTGGGGGATGACGCTCTGTGCGCGCCGCAGCGCTTCTGCGCATGTGCGGGCGTCCCAGCAGTTTTAAAAAAACCACAATATTGTAGTGAGCTGGCTATGAAGTACAGAGACAGAGCTGGCAACATTTAAAGGCATACAGCAAGCGGTTGATACAGGCATCCCCTAGAAAGGCACATTAGTAGACACCAACTGTGATATAGCAGCAATTGTGCTAGACTATTCTCAGTAAAAGTGGTGTATTACGGCTGGAATACCTCAGCTTTAGGCTTAGGAATATGCCGTCCAGAAGCTCCGGAACTGAATCTTCCAGGAAGCGAAGGGGGTCTCATCGGGCTCGGAGGATCTTGGGCATACTCCTGCTGCACCAGTCTCCCCTGAAGTTCAGAGGTAAGTGACCGTAGAGACCCCGCAGGGGTACTTGGTACTGTGGCTGTCCTCAGTTCACCTGCTCCTGTGTATGTAACAGAGGAGGTTTTTTCCTCAGCTCTGGGAGGATTAGAGAGAGATTGTCAACATTTATCGCTGCCTCCCTGTCAGGGAAAGCACGCCCGATCTCCGTCTCCTCCTTCAGAGTGCCTGTTAGCAGAGCAACAGTCCCATACAGGGATCGACCTGCCTGAAGGGGATCAGGATGAGGTTGATTCTGTTATAGAGGAATCAACAGTGGGGGAACCTTTTTCTCAGCATCTCAAGCTGAAAGATTATGGGTTCAGTCTCTGACTAACATGGTCCGATCAGCATTTAAAAATGCACCTTGCGGAACCATCAACCACTACTGTATCCTCGTTGGGGTCGCTAGAAGCCCCCAGACTGTTTGTTCTTTTCCACTTCACCCTTTACTGAAAGGGCTCATTTACCAGGATTGGGAACGTCCTGAGAAAATATTTATTCCCCCAAGAGATTTCCGGTGGTCTATCCCATGGAGGATAAGTTCATCAAAAAAAAAAAAAAAATGGAAGGTCCCTACAGTGGACGCAGCCATCTCTTGTATGTATAAATCACTGACATGTCCAGTGGATAATGTCCAAATGTTCAAGAACCCAATAGATAAAAGATTGGAGTCCTTATGAAAGTCTGCTTCTTTCTACAGCAAGCTTGGTGATACAACCAGCAGTAGCAGCTATTGGGGTCTGCTAAGCAGTGAAGGATCAGTTGAAACAGGTCTTGAGGGACTTGACAGATCAGCAGGCTTTGCCCTAGCTGATCTACCTAGAGCCTTAGGCTTTGCGGTTGACGCCATAGAGGATTCAGTCCATCAGGCCTCCCGCCTTACGCTGTCTATAGTACATATGCGTAGGCTCCTATGGCTCAAAAACTGGTCTGCTGAAGCTCCCTGTAAAGAATGGCTGGTTAGCGTCCCATTTCATGGTGAACGCTTATTCAGGGAAAACCTGGACAAATATATCCAGAAAATTTCCAGCGGTAAAAATACGCTCTTGCCGGTTAAAAGCAGAGTTAGAGGTCCCTCTTTAAGAGGCCTGCTTCTCCAGTCCCTGGGGCATCGGCTGTGTAACAGTTCCGACGGCCTCCTCGGTCAAATCCCGGGGGTAAAAAACAGGGACAGTAGCAGGGTAATGAGAAACCCTGGGTCAGGGGAGGTACAAAACCTCCCCCAAAGTTAAATTCATTGAAGCCCCCACTCAGTCGGGTGGGGGGAGGACTCCAGTTGTTCGCAAGAGACCTGGCGGGACACGATCAAGACAGATAGGTGCTCTCCGCAGTAGGTTTGGGATACAGTTTGGAGTTAAAAGACTCTCCTCCTTCCCATTTTGAGGTCAAACGTGCCAAGGGATCCCCGGAAGAGAGAGTCCCTCCTGTTGGCACTAGAACAACTATTGCTCCAAGGAGTAATTATGGAGGTTCCCCTGGAAGAATGAGGGTTCGGGTTTTACTCAAACCTCTTTACAGTCCCGAAGCAAACGCGGACGGGAGGCCCATATTAATTCTAAAAGGGCTATACAAATTCCTGTATATCAGGACTTTCCGATGGAGTCGATCCGATCGGTGGCCACTGCCCTACAAGGGGAGGATTGGTTAGCCGCGATCGACATCAAAGATGCTTATTTGCACATTCCCATCTTTCCAGTCCACCAAAAATTTCTACGCTTTGCAGTAGAAGGGCGCCATTTTCAGTTCAGAGCCTTACCCTTCGGTTTGGCCACAGCACCACGAGTGTTTACAAAAATTCTGGCCCTTTATTGGCCAATCTAAGAACACAAGGTGTAATGATAATGGCATATCTGGATGACTTGTTGCTGATAGACCACTCAGTGAAAAAACTAGACGTGGTCGTTCACAAGACGATCAAGTATCTGGAATCTCACGGTTGGATTATCAACCGAGACAAGTCAGCCCTAAAAACCAGTCAAAAGTCTGGAATACTTGGGGCTAAGGTTGGATTCAGGCCAGAAAAAAAAAAATATATTCTTGCCTCGAGGAAAGGTGTTGTCTTTGAAAGATTTGATCCACTTAGTGGGTACAAAAAAGACAGCCGTCCATACGCCTGTATATGAGGCTGCTGGGAAAAATGGTGGCATCATTCGAAGCAGTACCCTACGGTCAATTCCATTCAAGGAATTTGCAAGGGGCCATACTGTCAGCCTGGAACAAAAAAGTTCAGGCCCTAGACTTACAATGTCCTTGTCCCCTTCCGTTCGCAAGAGCCTCCGTTGGTGGTTGGTTCCCCAGAATCTGGAGAAAAGGAAATCCTTCAGTCCGATTTTTTGGAAGGTGGTCACTACAGATGCCAGCCTTATAGGCTGGGGAGCAGTACTGGAGCAATAGTCTCTCCAGGGCAGATGGTCGGATGCAGAAAAGGCCCTGCCCATCAATCTCTTAGAGATACGAGCAGCCCGGTATGCCCTAGTAGCATGGACATCCAAACTCCAAGGGTCCCCTGTCAGAATTCAATCAGACAATGCCACAGCAGTGGCATATATCAATCATCAGGGGGGCACCAGGAGTCGTGCAGCCCAGAGGGAAGTAAATTACATCCTGAAATGGGCAGAAAAATATGTCCCAGCCATATCTGCGGTATTCATTCCAGGAGTGGAGAATTGGAAGGCGGACTTTCTAAGTCGCCAGCAATTAGGCCCAGAGGAAGGGTCCCTTCACCCCGAGGTTTTCTGGACAATATGTCAGCGGTGGGGAACATCGGATGTAGATCTTCTAGCATCCAGATTCAACGCAAAGGGGGACAGGTTTGTCTCTCGGACAAGGGATCCCCTAGCTTGCGGCTCGGATGCCCTAGTGTTCCCTTGGGATCAGTTCAAGCTGATATATGCATTCACACCGCCACAATGGTTACCTCGATTACTCAGCAGAATCAGGGTAGAAAAGAAACCAGTGATTCTGGTGGCTCCAGCGTGGCCCCGAAGAGCGTCGTACGCGGAGATTGTAAAATTTCAGTGGGGAGTCCTTGGACTCTCCCACGTCGTCCGGCTTTCGCAAGGACCGATATACCACCCTTCTTTACCAGCCCTAGGTTTGTCGGCCTGGCTATTGAAGCCCACATTCTAAAAAAGAGAGGGCTCTCTAATGCTGTGGTATCTACCATGATCAATGCCAGGAAGCCGGTATCCAGGCAGATCTACTGTAGAATCTGGAAGGCGTACATCGCGTGGTGTGAGGCCAAGAAATGGCATCCACATAAGTACGTAATAGGTAGGATTCTGGACTTCCTACAGTGGGCTGTAGATAGGAAGCTTGCCTTGAGTACTATCAAGGGTCAGATTTCGGCCTTGTCAATATTTTTTCAAAGGCCCTTGGCTTCGCATTCACTAGTCAAAGCCTTTATACAAGGAGTGAGGCGTATTAGTCCTCCGGTTAATATTCCCATATGTCCATGGGATCTAAACTTGGTTCTGTCGGTTCTACAGAAACAACCATTTGAACCATTACAGCATATTTCCTTGGTGCTTCTCACCAGGAAATTGATTTTTCTAGTAGCCATTTGTTCGGCTAAAAGAGTATCGGAATTAGCAGCTATGTCCTGTAAGGAGCCATATCTGGTTATCCATAAGGACAGAGTAGTGTTACGTCCTCATCCAGCCTTTCTTCCTAAGGTGGTATCGAGGTTTCATTTGAACCAAGATGTGGTTCTTCCTTCTTTTTTTCCCCAAACCTACTTCGGTAGAGGAAAAGTTATTGCATTCTTTGGATGTAGTAAGAGCAGTTAAAGCTTATCTAAAAGCCACTGCTCAGATTCGCAGAACGGATACTTCGTTTATTCTGCCGGAAGGCCCCAGAAAGGGTCAGGCAGCGTCAAAATCTACTTTAGCCAAGTAGATTCGACAGGTCATAATACAAGCCTATGGCCTGAGAAGTAGACCGCCTCCGTTCAAAGTTAGGGCGCACTCCACGAGAGCAGTTGGAACTTCATGGGCAGTGCATCACCAGGCCTCCCTGGCTCAAATCTGTAAGGCCGCAACATGGTCTTCGGTACACACGTTTACTAGGTTCTACCAGGTGGACGTTAGAAGTCAGGAGGATGTCGCCTTTGGGCGCAGTGTGTTGCAGGCCGCAAAAGATCCTCATGTCTGATAGCGCTCAGCTTATATATGGTGTATCCCCCCCCTCATTTGGCATTGCTTTAGGACATCCCATTAGTAATGACTATGTCGCTCTGTGTCCCGTGATGTACGAGAAAGAAAATAGGATTTTTATAACAGCTTACCTGTAAAATCCTTTTCTTGGAGTACATCACGGGACACAGAGCTCCCGCCCCTCTTTAGGGACACTTATTGCTTTGCTACAAAACTGAGGTGCTCCCGGATGGGAGGGGCTTATATAGGGGAGGGTACTTCCGGTTTTGGAAGTTGCCAGTGCCAGCACCTGACGGTATCTATATAACCCATTAGTAATGACTATGTCGCTCTGTGTCCCGTGATGTACTCCAAGAAAAGGATTTTACAGGTAAGCTGTTATAAAAATCCTATTTTTGTCACCAATCAGAATTAATCTGGTCTGTGCTGAAAGTGCTGCATGGAGAAAAGCAGACATTTTAAATCCCCTTGTAGGTGAGGTGCAGCTGCAATCATTCATACAGTCAGGTGCAATGGAAAACTTGTACTGAAGCAATACAGCAAAAGCTCACCACAAACCCGGTGGGGCAGCTACCCAACCAGGCACAGTTCCAATAATGTGAAGGAGTAGGTTCTGACAGCATCTGTTTAGAGGGGACAGAATGTGGCTTGGCCGTCTCATGCCCAATCAGGGTATCCAAAGAGATGGGACCCTGCGATTTCCATCCTCATCAGTGACCTTTCCCTATTGCTAGTTCTGTCCCTCACAGACATGGTACTTTTCTCTACTCCACCCACTCAAATAAAATGCACCAAACCCAGGGGCTAGGGTCTTAAATAGGTCTCTGCCACAGCCAAAAGGGCCATCTCAGGTCACATGGCTGGCCAGCAACCAACTAGATAACTGCTCCAGTGACTAAGGAAACCATAGAGGAACCCTGTTCCCCCTGACTTCCTCTCCCTCTGCATGGCCGATGCGGTTTAGTGTCACCTGCAGTAGAGACAGCAGATTGTACCTGCCTACACCCAGACGGCTCAGCATCCCTGGAGGTAAATACAGCAGGGATCAGGGGGATGGGAAGAATGTACAGTGTTAGTTTTAACTAACCCATTAATGTTTATGTAGGTAGTGTTTTTCCCTCCATTTCTTTACTGTACAGAATAATTGTTCATGTAGTTAATGTATGGTGCCCCCCTTAAAACTTTGGGGTCAGTGTATACAATACAAGGAAACCGCATAATTTCTTTGTCTTGCTTGACCGCAATTATCCTTATGATTAAGCACCTTATAAGAAACCCATTAAGGTTTCTTCTTTGATGTCTGTTTATCTGTGCATGGCTGTACATCTTCAAATACATCTTATGGTCAAGCACGACAATTAAGAGAATAAAGTGGTTTCATTTCATATCTACAACTCTCTGATATATGTTTAATAGGGATGGGCTGAACGAACCCCTGTTTGGTTCGTACCAGAGCTTTCGAACATCGAGAAAGTTTGGCACCGAATAACGAACCCCATTGAAGTCCATGGGACCCGAACATGAAAAATCATGCTTAAAGCGGAGCTCCGCCGGGAAAAAAAATATTAAAAGCCAGCAGCTACAGCTACAGCAGCTGCTGGCTTTTAATATTTGGACACTTACCTCTCCTGGAGTCCAGCGACGTCCGCAGCAGAGGACGAGCGATCGCTCGTCGCTCTGCTGCTCCGTCCGCCATCCTCGCTGAGGGAACCAGGAAGTGAAGCTCTGATTCGTCCTCCTGTGTTCTGGGAGCCGAATGTCTCCCAGAACACCAAGGGAAGTCTGGGGGAAGTGACGTCACTCCCGCAGATTCCCGGAGAGAGGACTCCCAGATGTGGGTGAAAATACCTGTCTTAGACAGGTATCTTCACCCCCCTCCCCCCTGAAAGGTGTCAATTGTGACACCGGAGGGGGGGGAGGGTTCCGATGAGAGGAACTTGTAATTTAGGGTGGAGCTCCACTTTAAAGTGAAAGTATAAAAATGAAATATTCCTATCAATATAGTGCCAGGGGGGTTCCCTTCGTCCACCTGTAAAGTGGCACATCTGTATTGTGTATAGAAACTGCTGCAGAAATAATTGCATTTATAAACGCCCAAAAAATTACATTTTCCCTGCAAGCTTTGTTTTGTGAGCAACGGCTTGGGGAGCCAGTCTGTATGATGAGGCCACAATGTAGTGCACTGGGAACAAGATTAGAGATTTTTTGGATAAATTCTGTTTTCTCTACCACAGACTTTGGGTTTCTACTTCTGTAATGGGTGCGGAAAGATTGTTCTTTGGGTGGCGCCTCCATACCGTAACCCTATAGAGGTACTCCTGATAAAAGCAAGAATTGGCCTTGCTGTCAAAAATTGTAATGATATGCACCTGTCAAGCAGGTGCGGGAAAACTGGTCTTCAGGTGCCCATGAAACCTACACCAAAAACATTCTTACAGATGAAATCAACTGGTGGGCAGGGGCAAATCCAGGGTGGGGGGCAACGGGGCAATTGCCATCCCAAGAAATTAGTTACGGGTGAGTGGCGGGCCAGTCAGCAGGTGAGTGAGCGGGCGGGTGAGTGAGTGGGCGGCTCGCCAATCAGCGAGCCGGGGAGCAGAGAGATGACATCTCTCACCTCCCTGCGCCCGTCCTGCATCCCTGCAGTTCCGCCCTCACTGTGCAGGCAGCAGAGAGATTACATCATCTCTCTGCTGCCTGACTTCGCTCTGGGACACAGGAAGTGACAATCCCCACCTTAGCAGGAAAGTGACAATTGTAGCATACAAGTGACAATCCGCAACGTGTGGCAGGTGACGTGGCAAGTGACAATCTGCATCTGGTGACAGGTGACATGGCAAGTGACAATCCACAACTTCTGGCAGGTGACGTGGCAAGTGAGAATCCGCAACGTGTGGCAGGTGACGTGGCAAGTGAGAATCCGCAACTTCTGGCAGGTGACGTGGCAAGTGAGAATCCGCAACGTGTGGCAGGTGACGTGGCAAGTGACAATCCACAATGTGTGGCAGGTGACGTGGCAAGTGACAAACCGCAACTTCTGGACGGTGATGTGGCAAGTGACAAACCGCAACTTCTGGATGGTGACAATACCCATCTGGTGGCAGGTGACGGTGGCAAGTGACACACTCAGGGCTCCCACTGATTCTGCATTATGGTGAGTTGAACTATTTAATTTTATATCACAATGTAATAATAGAAACAATGTGCTTCAATCATCCTGACACCATAACAACCATGGTGCTAGGATGATTGAAGCGCCAACACCAGCCATTTCCCACATATTTTCTGGCAGTGCCCCTCCCGAGACTAGACTCTGGATCCGCCCCTACCGGTGGGCATGTCAAAAATCAGGCGGTTTACAGGCAGGAGAATTTCAGCCAACCGAGCACTGGCTGTGTATGACCGCCTAAAATGGCTACACACTTTTCTGCTTTAGTAGATCTTCCAATCCTGGGTACCTATTTAGGAAACGGTGCACCACCAAATTTAGGACATGTGCCAGGCATGGCACATGTATCAACTTTCCCTGTCTAAGGGCAGACAGGAAGTTTGTGCCATTATCACACAACACCATTCCTGGCTCCAGCTGGCATGGCTTGAACCTCCTTTGGGCCTGTCCCTGCAGAGCTACAAGAATCTCTGCTCTGGTGTGGTTCCTGTACCCTAGACACACCAGCTGAAGCACTGCATGGCACCTTTTAGCCTGACTCATCGAATAGCCCTTTGAACGCATAGGGGGTACTTGAGGTTCATAGGACAATTCAGCAGAGGAGGGCATGGAGGAGCAGGGCGTAAAGCCAACAAATCTGGCATCGTCACCAGCTGTATGGAGACGTGGGGGCACAACAAGCCGTGCCCTGTCCTGCATCCTTCCTAGTTGCAATCAGCGTTACCCAGTGTGCTATAAACAAAATATATCGCCCCTGCCCATGCTTGCTGGACAACGTCAGCAGTAACATGGACTTTGTGGCTGACTGCCTTGCCCAACGATTCCACAACATTGCCTTCCACGTGATGGTTGTAAGGTACCTGTGATAGGTAGTGTCCAAAGTGGAACTTGTGTGCTGAGGATTCAGGCAAAAACGTAGTCAGGCAGATTAGGTTGGCAACAGATCAGGCAAAACGGTACACGATCGAAATCCAGAGAGTGGTCAGGCAGGCAAAGGTCATACACAAGCTGGCAGTGAAGTACAAAATCAGCAGGCTAGAGAGTAGTCAGGAATTCAGGCAGAAGTTCAACGCGAAAATCAAGATCAAAACGCAGTCACAACACCCAGGGAGCTATTCCACACAAGCGGGTGCTGAGAGATAGCATCACTTCCTTTTTATGGGCTGCTTTGATTGAAAATTGTCCACAGCTGGCAGCAGGTGGGGCTAGTGAGTCCAAGGTAATGCTTAATACTGAGAGGACATTTCCAAAAGTCTAGATCTGCTCCGTAGCACAACAGGTAAGGCTGCCGCTGTGGGATCAGGAAGATCCCGGTTCAAATACACCCAGGTACATAACAATGGTAGAGAGATGAAATGGCCTTAGTGAAAAGAAATATCGACTGGGAACCTGCCATTGTGGTACAGCACATTCTGTAAATTCACAGAAGGAGGCAGAATCCACCAGGCAGAAAGGCAGAAGTTGTAGAGCCAGCAGCTTTAACAAGCTTGCATTTAGATGCTGGGCATGTGGGTAGCAGGGACTGTATTTTTGCCGGCTATAGTCTACAGCTTGTGGTGTGCTGCTGGCAGATGTGCTGCAAGGACCTGGGACACCCTGTGCTATACCATCATCCCTGTCACTGTGGCTGCTGAGAGGACATGAGGTATAGCGGAGGCAGACTGAGATGAGTAAGGAGGAGGGACAGACTTGTACCCCTTTTAGGTGCTCTTGCCAACATGCTGAGTGGTAAGAGGTTAAATGCCTGGTCAAGCATGTGGTTCCCAAATGGTTGGTGTTTTTGCCACGCTTGATACAAAGTTTGCAAATAGCAACAGTGCAATCAGCTGCACGTGTACTAAACAATGCCCAGACAGCTGAGCTGTGGGAAGTGAGCCAGGAGAGAACAGCTCCACAATGTGATGGAATAGGGTGGCTGATCTCTACTCTTCCATGATGGCTGCCTCGTTGGGGTTGTGCCTCATCCTCACTTTCCTCCCCTGCTCTATCCGGCACCCAAGTCGAGTCAGTGACCTCATCATCATCATCATCATCATCATCATCATCTCCTCCATCCTCATTACCACTGGAGACAACTTGGCAATACGCTGCGGCTGGGGGGGAACATGACTGTCAATTTGTATACCAGTGTTCTCCCCTCTCTGTAGGCTCATGTTCCTGCCTTCCTCAACCTCCGACTCAGAACCAACATCTGAATCGAGTAATGGCTGTGCATTGTCAAGGAGCAAGTGGCTGGCGCTGTGTTCAAATAACTCTGCTGACTCCTCCATGCCTGATGCGGGGGCTATGGCAGAAATAGATGTGGACAAGGAGGCAGGTTTTGCCACTCTGGCAGCTGCAGAGGACTGCACACTAGTCTCTGCTTGGTGACAGAATTTGTGGCACATTTTAACCACTTCAGACCCGCACTATAGCTGAAGGATGGCTACAGTGCGACTCTTGTTCTTGGAGGGTGTCCATAGACATCCGCCCAGAATCACACCCCCCCATGGGCGCACATTCGGCAAGCTTGGTGGTCGCTGTTTCTTTCAAATACAGTTAATCACAGATCGTGGTAAAGGGCCAAGTACAGCGGCTCTTTATCATGTGATCAGCTTTACCCATTCACAGCTGATCAGATGTAAACACACTTGCCGGTCATTGGCAGTTATTTCTTCACTCGCTGTCACTGTGTGAGAGAGGCGAGCCAGATCCCAGTAAGTGTGGCGGGGACATGTACACAGATAATCAGGGAACTGATCATTAGTGCCCTGGTTATCAGTGCCGCATACCAGCGCAGCCTCATCAGTGCCTCCTCATTAATGCCCATGAGTGCAACCTATCAGTGCCCATCAGTGCACATCAGTGAAGGACAAAAATTACTTATTTGCTAAATTTCATAACAAATAGAAAAAATGTTTTTTTTTCAAAATGTTTGGTCTTTTTTCACAAACAATAACAAAAAAAAAACAAAAAACAGCGGTGATTAAAAACCACTACTGTTTATTTTACTAACACTATAATGCCGCGTACAGACGATCGGACATTCCGACAATTGTGTACACAAGTTTTGTTGTCGAAAAACTTGAGAACCAGCAAATGTCCGATGGAGCCTACACACGGTCGGAATTTCCGTCAACAAGCTCCCATCGAATATTTGTTGTCAGAAATTCCGAGCGTGTGTACGTGGCATAAGAGTGCAGATGTATGATTAAGCAGTGCCAAACTAATTAAGTGTAGCGGGTACTCCAAATTTAGGGGGTCCCTATGTCTAAACTTAGGGGGATGACCCGAGCACTAGTATGGTTCGGGCCTTCTAATTGTGCTGGACTCTGCTTTGTTGCTGTGTGCCTATGTAGAGTTCCCTGTGGCCTGCAGGTGGCGCTGCCATGTTGGGTCAGGGTTGAACCATAGGTTGCATTGGCGCTATTGGATGTCCTCTCTCGGCTACCATGCAGTGGGCTGGTTCTGTCTGCCTTGCATGCCGGGAGAGGATATAAAAGAGGCAGACGCCATTTTATTCAGGGAGAGACCCGGGGACAAGTACCCATAGGAGTTTGCCCCCTAAGGAGGGGGGTGCGTACACCGACTGAGGAGTTTCGGGCACCTTTGGCCTGAGACCGCAACGTTCTAGGTAGGCCCAGTACCTTCAACTGGGTCTACAGGCAGAACTTTGGAGTCCTAGGATGCCTGGGTGAGGGTATCCGCTCCGACCAAGAGGAAGCCAGGGGATGATTGGTCCCATAACAGGAGATGAGTGATAGTTAGATTGCTGTCTCGGGAAAGGCCTGGTGACCTGTCGGAGGGATGGATCCTATGCTCCGCAGAACTGACCCTGCGGAGTGCTGCTGCTCTTCGAGGACAGACTGAGCTTGTCCTTGGAGGATTAAATTGCTTGTTCGAGCTCCACATCAGCTGCTAGGACCATTGAGGGACTATCGGTGTGAGCTGTACCCACTCGGGACCGAGTGGTGATGAATCTGGGAGTTCTGTGCCTGAATCTGCTCTAGTTCAACTATTATCTCTCATCTACTCTCTCTTACCTATCAAGCAAAGATACAAAATAAACTCAACGTTGGAGTTTAAGTGGTTTGGACATTGACTTTATTAACCACTTCCCGCCCCGTCAATAGCAGATTGACGTCCGGGAAGTGGTTCTGTTATCCACACTGGACGTCATATGACGTCCTGCGGGATAACAGCCGCCGCGCGCCCGGGGGGGCACGCATCGCGGCGATCGGTGGAGCGGTGGGTCAGTCTGATCCACCGCTACACTGATCTCGGTAAAAAGCCTCCGGCGGAGGCTTTTTACCACGTGATCAGCCGTGTCCAATCACGGCTGATCACAATGTAAACAGGAAGAGCCGTTGATCGGCTCTTCCTCACTCGCGTCTGACAGACGCGAGTAGAGGAGAGCCGATCGGCGGCTCTCCTGACAGGGGGGGTTCCCGCTGATTGTTTATCAGTGCAGCCCCCCCTCGGATACCCACACTAGACCACCAGGGAATCCCCCCAGGACCACAGGGAAGCCCCCCAGGACCACAGGGAAGCCCCAAGCATGTGGATGGCCCCCATGGCCATTCACATGTAGTAAAATAAAAAAAAATAAAAAATATGCCAATCAGTGCCCACAAATGGGCACTGACTGGCACTATGATGGCACCACCTCAATGTGTGGTGGCTGGCATTGCTGGGCATCAGTGTCCATCAGTGCCACCTACTAGTGTCCATCAGCGCCACCTATCAGTGCCCATAAGTGCCCACCTATCAGTGCCCGTCCGTGCCACCTATCAGTGCCGCCTATAAGTGCCAATCAGTGCCGCCTATAAGTGCCAATCAGTGCCGCATACCAGTGCCACATATCAGTGCCCATCAGTGCCACCTCATTGGTGCCACCTCATCGGTGCCCATCAGTGTCGCCTTATCAGTGCTCGTCAGTGCCGCTTTATCAGTGCCCGTCATTGAAGTAGAAAAGGTACTTATTTACAAAAAAAATTAACAGAAACAAAGAAAAACGTCGTTTTTTTCAAAATTTTCGCTTTTTTTATTTGTTGTGCAAAAAATAAAAATCGCAGAGGCGATCAAATACCACCGAAAGAAAGCTCTATTTGTGGGAACAAAATGATAAAGAATTTAGTTTGGGTACAGTGTAGCATGACCGCGCAATTGTCATTCAAATTGCGACAGCGCTGAAAGCTCAAAATTGGCTTGGGCAGGAAGGTGTATAAGTGCCTGGTATTGAAGTGGTTAAAAGAGGGAAAAGTACAGACTCGTCTCTACATTCTGGAGACGGGAACCAGTGGAAGGAGGTAACTCGCTGCGGGACCCAAATACATATACACCGCCTGACCTCTAAATTAGAGGACATGGGTGCCTCTCCTTTACCCTAAGAGGAGAGGGTGGTGCTACATAAGGTTTATTTAAAAAATAAATAAGATCTTATTACCTCCTTTGCTGCCAGTTCCTGCAATGTTCCCTCTCTAATTCGCACAACATGGAACTTTATCCCTTACATCACTTCCTTTCTGTAGCTGACATCACTTCCTGTCTTCCATAGAGATGTCCTGTCTCGGTAAAGGTGAGATCACCACCTTGTGGAGCCCAGAGGAACTGAAGCCCAGAGAAAGTTTTCGTAGTGCGAATAGAGCCTTGTCATTTCTGTAAAGTGCCCCATTGTGTCCTCATCCTGCCAATTCCAGCACTCTCTGCAGAGTGGCAGTGAAGTGATGACTGCTGGAACACTCACTGCAATTATACCAGACTGTTGGGAGCAGCGATCTGCTTTCTGACAAGTGAAAGTATAACTCTGACATCAGCAGAGAGGCTGATCACAAAAGCTGGGCTGGGGTTAGGCTTTGTTCTCACTGACACCAATGATGGGGCTTATTTTATCCCACTGGTACCAACAATGGGACTTATTTTACCCCACTGACACCAATGCAATCATGGGGCTTATTTTATCCCAATAACACCAACAATGGGATTTATTATCTCACTGGCAATTGTCAGAATTAACACGGCACACGTTCCTGGAATAAGCTTAACCACTTGCCGCCCGCCATATAGCAGAATGACGGCGGCAAAGTGGTTTTGTTATCCTGATCGGACATCATATGACGTGATCAGGATAACAGAGCCGGCGCGCAGCACGGCGATCAGAGGCGCTGTGTCTGTCTGAAACGGGAACATGCACAGAACTAGAAGCTGCCCTGATGAACTGTCTGCAGGAGCCAAGCATTTGTAAAAAATGTTACCAAAATCTGGTGAAAGCATAACAATCGAGATCCAACAATACTGGGTTGAATAGATGTGCCCTCAAAAAGACTCTGCATTGAGGTCTTCTTAGTTCCCTTGGCAAAGTCCACAGTGCCCTCTTTGCCGTAACTACATGGATCGTGCAGAGGTACTGATTACATCTATTGCTACCTTACCAATGTAGCATGAGGAGAGATTTTATTCCTCTTGTGGTGAGATAATGTCCTCTTTATCTTGGTCAGCCCCTAGTGTGGCTTCCAGAGTACTGTGGCTTCCTTGCTCTCAATTCAATTGCCCCCTATTCAGGTGTCCAGGCCTTTGTCAGGCGTCGGGCATCTGAATTTTAGCAGCGGGGGTGTTTGTGGAAGTGCCTGATTAGAGCCGTTGGCTTTAATAGGCATCCTGATTAGAGCCATAGGCTCTAATAGGCTTCAAAGTGTTGTGTTAGGGAATCGAATAAATCGTTTTTCTAACACTGACCCGCCAATCAGGTGCACCGGGTCTGGTTACCTGCAACCTGATTGGCTGAAGCGACAGGCGCTGTAATTGGACGCCTATAAGGCGTCCAATCATAGCAGAAGAGGACGGGAGAAGACATCGAGGACTCGGAGGGAGTGTGGAGGACAGCGCTGACCCGAGACAGGTAAGTGCTGGGCAGGGGGGCACACTGGCAGCATTTGATGGGGCAAACTGGTGGCAATTGATGGGGCAAACTGGCGGCAATTGATGGGGCAAACTGGCGGCAATTGATGGGGCACACTGGCGGTAATTGATGGGGCACATTGACAGCAAGTGATGGTTACAGTAGCTGCGTTTGATATCACAGTGGCTACAGTGGCAGCGTTTAATGGGCACAGTGGTGGCAATTTATGGGCACAGTGGCTGCATTTGATGGCACAGTGGCTGCGTTGGATGGCACAGTGGCTGCGTTTGATGGGCACAGTGGCTGAGTTTGATGGGCACAGTGGCTGCGTTTGATGGGCACAGTGGCTGCGTTTCATAGCACAGTGGCTGTGTTTCATAGGCACAGTAGCGACAATTGATGGGCACAGTAGCTGCGTTTGATGGGCACAGTGAGGCTGCAATTGATGTTTTTTTTTCCAGTTTGTTTGCGCCCCCCAAAAAATTTTGAGCACCAGGCGCAATGAAACTCTTACTTATCTCAATGGTTGAGCTGGTGCAATAGATGCCTATAAGGGTCTGGCTCTGTTGTTGGCTCCATTTCATGAGATGAGCATACTGATGTGTGGCATTGGGGCAGGCCCAGAAGTATCTTCCGGCGGGGGGGGCCTTGATGAGGAGTGAGACCTTCTACAGTGGCTACGCTGATGTTCTCTTCCTGATGACATATTGGCATCGGTCCTAGACTGGAGATTGGAGCTCAGATCACCCCTAGAATGGCTAGAGACAAAGATACAAATACATTTGCATTACCTGTGCCAATCTTGTCTTCATTAACCTTGACCACTGATGCCTACCTTTTCTGTTCAGGTTTTTCCATCAGGGGTGACTGCTCCAGGGTACCAGGTGATTGCTGCAGAGCACCTGTTAGCTCCTCGGGGCAGCACAATGAGACCAGGTGTAGGACGATTTGTCATTTCATCACCCACCAGCTGAAGACGATTTAATGGAAATGGGAGCATCTGAGGCCGGGTTCACACTTGTCCGACAAACGTTCCGACATTAGGAGCTCATGTCGCATGACGTGTGAAAATCAATGTTTCCCTATGGGAGCTGTCTTAATGGGTCCGACGCATGTCGGTCCAACTTTGAAGATGCTCCCTGTACTACTTTGGTCCGACTTTGATCCTACTTCAGCCCATTGACTATCATTGAAGTCGGATCAAAGTCGGACCGAGGTCTTGCATGATCCGACTTTGGCATGCGACTTGTACTCTGCTGGTCGTGAGGGGGAACTCCAAGCCAAATTTTAAATAAAAAAACAGCATGGGTTCCCCCTCCAAGAGCATACCAGGCACTTGGGTCTGGTATGGATTTTAAGGGGAACCCCCTAAGCTGAAAAAACGGCGTGGGGGTCCCCCTCAAAATCCAAACCAGACCCTTATCCGAGCACGCAACCTGGCAAGCCGCAGGAAAAGAGGGGGGACAAGAGAGCGCCTCCCCCTCCCTCCTGAACCGTACCAGGCCGCATGCCCTCAACATGGAGGGTTTGGTGCTTTGGGGCAGGGGGGCGATCTTGAGGGGGAACTCCACGCAAAATTTTAAATAAAAAACCGGCATGGGTTCCCCTCCAGGAGCATACCAGGCCCTTAGGTCTGGTATGGGCTTTAACGGGAACCCCTACGCCGAAAAAAAACGTGGGGGTCCCTCCAAAATCTCCAGACCCTTAGCCGAGCATGCAGCCCGGCCTGTCAGGAAAGGGGGTGGGGACGAGCGAGCGCCCCCCTGAACCGTACCAGGCCACATGCCCTCAACATGGGGGGATGGGTGCTTTGGGACACCCTGCCCCCATGTTGATGAGGACAGGGCCTCTTCCTGACAACCCTGGCCATTGGTTTTCGGGGGGGAATCTGGGAGCCCCCTTTAATAAGGGGGCCCCCACCCTATGAGAATGGGGTACATCGTACCCCTACCCATTCACCTGGTGGAAAAAAATGTCAATAAAAAAACACTACACAGGTTTTTAAAGTAATTTATTACACAGCCCTGGGGGGTCTTCTTCCGACTTCGACGGTCTTCTTCCGACTTCGGGGGTCTTCTTCCGACTTCGGGGGCCTTCTTCCCTCTTCTCCTCCTCGATGTTGACACGTCGCTTCCTCCCGCTGTAATGCTGGGTGTGCGATCCGCAACGATTTATATAGGCCTCTCATGACGTCCCAGTCACGAGGCCTATATAAATCGTTGCGCACCGCACACCCAGCATTACGGCAGGAGGAAGCAACGTGTCAACATCGAAGAGAAGAGGGAAGAAGGCGACGGAGAAGACCGGGCCCCACTAGCAAAAGAGCTGGAAGAAGATAGCAGAGGCCCGGCAGAAGGAAGAAAGAACCGGAGAGCGAGAGAAGAACCGGAGAGCGCGGAGACGACACCGGAGACCCCCGAAGTCAGAAGAAGACCCCGGAGCTGTGTAATAAATTACTTTAAAAACCTGTGTAGTGTTTTTTTATTGACATTTTTTTCCACCAGGTGAATGGGTAGGGGTACGATGTACCCCATACTCATTCACATAGGGTGGGGAGCCCGGGATCTGGGGGCCCCCTTATTAAAGGGGGCTCCCGGATTCCGATAAGCCCCCGCCTGCATACCCCGACAACCAACGGCCAGGGTTGTCGGGAAGAGGCCCTGTCCTCATCAACATGGGGGCAGGGTGCTTTGGGGTGGGGGGGCCGCAGGTCGCCCCAAAGCACCAAACCCCCAATGTTGAGGGCATGCGGCCTGGTACGGTTCAGGAGGGAGGGGGGGCGCTCTCTTGTCCCCCCCTCTTTTCCTGTGGCTTGCCAGGTTGCGTGCTCGGATAAGGGTCTGGTTTGGATTTTGAGGGGGACCCCCGCGCTGTTTTTTCGGCTTAGGGGGTTCCCCTAAAATCCATACCAGACCAAAGGGCCTGGTATGCTCCTGGAGGGGAACCCATGCCATTTTTTTTTTATTTGGCGTGGAGTTCCCCCTCAAGATTCATACCAAACACAGTGCCTGGTATTGGCGGGGATCCAAGTCGGATCCCCATACATTGAAAGTTGGACGTATGTTAGCTTCAAGTCGCAGGGCAAAGTTGGATCCAAAGTAGGACGGCTGCCGTGTCGCACAAGTGTGAACCCGGCCTGAGACCTGACCACCAGGATACTGTTTAGCAGGAGCCATGCACTATAACTATATATATATATATATATATATATATATATATATATGGAGCAGTATTTCTACTGCTTCTATATAAGACAGCTTTCTTCTGTCACTGGTCCCTAGGGACCATTGACATCGTAGGGAATCTCAGCTCTTGTCAAGCAAAGGGACGAGGATAGCAGTGACATCACTGTCCAAATATGGTCACTGTTCAAATATGCCATGGCCGCATTTGGTCAAATATGTCACCACTATCCCTGCTTTTTTTTCTAGCAAATCGGAGCGTGGCATGCATCGTATTTGACAAAAAAATTTAGGAGGGACATTTTTTGGGGTTTTTTTTTTTTATTTTTTAAAAGGACCTGTCAAACATTTGGTTTCTTTATTTCCAGATTTTTGTGAATGAGACGGGGCACTTTGCACTCTTTACTCAATCATGTAAGGGAGCGGTATCTGGGGGCCCCCTTATCATAAAAGGGGGCTTCCAGATTCTGTAAGCCATCGGGCAATGGTTGTTCCCCCCCCCCCTTCCTTGTCCAGCATGCTCAGTGAGGGTCTGGTATAGATTTGTAAGGGGGGCTTTTTTTTTTGCTTGATGTACCCTCTTAAAATCTATACCATGTACCCTCTTAAAATCTATACCAGACTCAAAGGGCCTGGTATGTATTTTGGGAGGGAGTGGATGCTCTATGCAATTGACAAAGAAAAAAAATGCTGTTTAAATTGCCAGCTTTAAAAAATAAAAATAAAAAGACTGCACACAGACCCCTGTCCCCCAAAATGCATAGCAGACCCTTGGAGGGGCGTGTTTTTTTTACAAAAAAAATTGACAGATTTGACTCTGAGTTCAATGTGTTTTACGTTTGGCTTCAGAACTTTGAAGTTCTCCAAACCCTTGCCAAACCAAAGCCAGGGTAGTTCGACTCATCATTACTGACCACCAGAGAGCAGCGGATGCGCCATCCCTGTAAGTACAAAGACCAAGCAGGAACACAGAAAGCAGATATAATAGTTACATGGTTTATAAGGCTAAAAAAAAAAAAAACACAGGTCTATAAATCCCAGCCTGTGTGTATGTGTGATATTTTTTCTCTAACCATTCCCATAGTCCTGTATATTCTGCTTCTTGAGGAAGACATCTAAAAGTTTTTTCAAGGTGTCAATACTCTGAGGCGGTACCACTTCCTGGAAGAGTTCCACAGTTTAACAGTAAAGAACCTTTTTCTCAATCCAAGGTTAAACCTCATTTTTTCTAACTTCAAATTGCGGCCACATGTCCTCTTCAGGGACCTTAGAACAAATATTTTATTTCAGATACTGAAGTCACCTTTGATATATTTTTACATGGAAATCATATTGCCGCTTCTCCAGAGTTTATAACTGTTATCTATGTCATCGATCCCCATAGCTGAAGTCCTCCATCCACCCATAGCTGAGTTCCTCCATTCCTCATAGCTGACCTCCTCCTTTCTCTAAGCTGAGCTCCTCCATCCACCCATAGCTAAACTTCTCCATTCCTCATAGCGGATCTCCTCCACTTTCCATGGCTGATCTCCTCCGTTCCTCATGGCTGATCTCCTCCGTTCCTCATGGCTGATCTCCTCCGTTCCCCATGGCTGATCTCCTCCGTTCCCCATGGCTGATCTCCTCCGTTCCCCATGGCTGATCTCCTCCGTTCCCCATGGCTGATCTCCTCCGTTCCCCATGGCTGATCTCCTCCGTTCCCCATGGCTGATCTCCTCCGTTCCCCATGGCGGATCTCCTCCGTTCCCCATGGCGGATCTCCTCCGTTCCCCATGGCGGATCTCCTCCGTTCCCCATGGCGGATCTCCTCCGTTCCCCATGGCGGATCTCCTCCGTTCCCCATGGCGGATCTCCTCCGTTCCCCATGGCGGATCTCCTCCGTTCCCCATGGCGGATCTCCTCCGTTCCCCATGGCTGATCTCCTCCGTTCCCCATGGCTGATCTCCTCCGTTCCCCATGGCTGATCTCCTCCGTTCCCCATGGCTGATCTCCTCCGTTCCCCATGGCCGATCTCCTCCGTTCCCCATGGCCGATCTCCTCCGTTCCCCATGGCCGATCCCCTCCGTAGTCCATAGCCGATCCCCTCCGTAGTCCATAGCCGATCCCCTCCGTAGTCCATAGCCGATCCCCTCCGTAGTCCATAGCCGATCCCCTCCGTAGTCCATAGCCGATCCCCTCCGTAGTCCATAGCCGATCCCCTCCGTAGTCCATAGCTGATCCCCTCCGTAGTCCATAGCTGATCCCCTCCGTTTTCCATAGCTAAGCTCCTCCGTTTTCCATAGCTAAGCTCCTCCATTTTCCATAGCTAAGCTCCTCCATTTTCCATAGCTAAGCTCCTCCATTTTCCATAGCTAAGCTCCTCCATTTTCCATAGCTAAGCTCCTCCATTTTCCATAGCTAAGCTCCTCCATTTTCCATAGCTAAGCTCCTCCATCCCTCATAGTTGAGCACCCCCATCCCCCATACCTGATCTGCTCTTTTCTCATATCTGAGGTCCTCCATTCCCCATAGCTGAGCACCTGCACAAGACAACACAGACGGGGGCATGGATCTGCACATGGCAGGATAAGACGTGTCTCCTCTGAGCTCCCGCACCAGCCACTATAATCACAGCTACACCGACAACACACTCGGCACCCATCTCGCCCCATGAGCAGGCGCGGCAGCAGCACAGCTCCCCGATCCACTGGAGCACAAAAAGCGGGTAAAATCTGCATTTTTTTTCCAGAAAAACGGCCCGGACAACAGAAACACCCCGGCTTTCAAGATGATGGTGACACATGCAGCCACAGCTCAGCCTGCCTCACGGGTACATTCCAGACAGTCACCACACTTCCCACAGGACTCAGAGCATGATTCTCCCTGCTCCGGAAGCCCCTCGCCCACTTCTCACAGCTCCAGGGATGGCTGGGACATGGAAGCGTACATAAAATTATATAGAGTCCTATATCAACCGGCTGGAGAGATCATACAAGACAACAAAGACAAGTAACAAGACTCAAATAACATATGGGGAAGCATGCAGTAAGGATTATACTCCATAAGGACATCCTGGCAGTCAAAACCTTAAAATTATATTTATAAAGAAACCCACCCTCCACCCAAAAAAAAAAAAACCCAAACAAACCTTAAAATAAGCCATAACTCAGGAGACCTCCTTTAGACTAGGGATGAACTAAATGTACCTGTGTTCCATTTAAGGTGGGTTTGCATATGTGACAGAACCCACTGTCACTGTGTGTTTTGGAGGGGGCTGTGCTCCTACCCACAGACTATGGCCCAGCAGAGAATGAGACTTGGGGACAAAATGGCATTGGGATCATGTGATGAGGTCTCTATATATGTTGCATCCCTTCTCCCCATCTTGTTATTGTGTTTAAGTATGTTAGGTCATGGCAAGTAGACAAAAGGTGTGGAGACACATCCCAGTGGGGGATGTGCAAGGAGGGGCTGCCTGCTTATCATAATCCCTTTATGTGTTTCAACTGTAGTTCTGTTTGAATGTCCAAGTGTTGAGTTCCCATTGGATCTTCCTTGTCCCCTACCTCCTCTATGACAAGGCTAAGGGGAGTGTCCCTAACTGTGTTTAAAAGTGTATGTTTTGTACTTAATAAAGAGTTTATGCTCTGCATGTTTAACCCTCAACACCTGTGTGGTTTGCCTCGTGATTGGGGGGTTAAGGGCTGGTTATGGCAAGTCTGCCGGCTGCGTTTGGAGAACAAGAGACACAGGTCTGGTGGAGGTGCCCAGCTGGGGTATCCACGATCCATCACAGCATACATGACCAAAGTTCAGGTGCCAAATCCAATTGAAGAAAATGAGAGCTGAATATTAAAAATCAGTAAAGACCATTTTCTCAGCAAATAGGCAAAGGGGCTGGGCACTGCCCTGTGGGACATGTAAATTCCTTTAACCGCTTGCCGACCACCTCACATAGAAGTATGGTGGCAGATTGGTTCGCTTGCGCAGGTTTACATATCTAGTACGTGATCCAGCACTTCTGGGTAGCGGGCGCCGGATGTCTTGCACAAGCCGATCAGGGGTTGCCGGCCAATGATTGACCACCAGCACACAATGATCGGCGAAGAGGATGACAGGACAGAGCTCTGTGAATGTAGTCAATACAGAGCTCTGTCCTTTCAGTGGGGAGGTGCAGGTTTTTTTTCTCTGCAAAGCAGGATCCCATGCATTGGGAGGAATTTTCCCCCTATGCATGGGATCCTTATCCCTATGACTAAGCTCTATGGGTGGAGCGAAACATTTTGGGGGCATGGACTAGTTGCAGCCTGGACAAGGCTGTCATACACCTTCTTACAGGGTTTTGCAGAGATGTGCAACTTCCAGGACTTTTCCCTTTTCCATTAGTTGTCTAGAGCTGGGACAAGCTCTGTCCTTGTCTGCACTACCGGTGGTTGCTACATAAGAGGACCTCCATGGAGCCGTAGGCGGCACCTGTAAATTTAGTTTGGTTCATCATGATTTACATGGATCTGCATTGCTGGACTTGTCAAATAGTGAGTCAGTGTGTTTATGTACAGTATCTAGGTGCCCATTATTTTAAAGGGAGCTTACAGATTCTAATAATACCCCACCCCCACAACCAGCAGGCCATGGTTGTGAGAAAGAGGCCTTTTTTCTTATTAACATGGGAACAAGGTGCTTTGCCAGGGGAACCCCTAACAATGTACAGTACCCCCCCCCCCCCATGTAGAGGGCATGGGGTCTGGTATGGTTTGGGAGGAGGAGGTAGCATACTCACACCCCTCCTTTCCTGGCCAGCTAGGCTGCATGCTTGGATCAGGGCGTGGCATAGATTTTGGGGTGGATTTTTTTTCCATACCAGACCTGAAGGGTCTGCAACTACTATGAGGGGGACCGCACACATTTTTTTGGTATGGGGTGCCCTTTAAAATTCAATCAAGACCTAAAGGGTCTGGAATTACTATGAGAGGGTCCCATTTAACCACTTGATCACCGTGCTATAGCCAAAAGACAGCTACAGCACGGTCATCCAGTTCTACAAGGGTGTCTATTGACATGCTCCCAGAACCCAGCCCCCCCCTGATCAGAGATCAAGGTAAAGGGACAATCACAGCAGCCCTTTACCATGTGATCAGCTGTGTCCAATCACAGCTGATCCCATGTAAACAAACACCGGTTATCTGCCATTCCTTTCCTCAGCTGTCACTGTGTGAGGAAAGGAAAGTCGATCACCGGCTATCCTTGACAGTACACATTTAAACTGATAATCAGGGCATTGATCATCAGTGCCCTGATTATCTGTGCAGCCTCATCAGTGAAGAAAAAAAACAACTTATTTGCAAAATTTTATAACAGAAACAAAGAAAAGGTTTTTTCTTCAAATTTTTTTTTAACCTTTTTCATTTGTTTAGCAATAAAAAATACTAAGTGTTGATTAAATACAACCCATAGAAAGCTCTATCTGTCTCAAATGATAAACATTGATAAACTGCATGACCACGCAATTGTCATTCAAAGTGTGATAGCACCGCAGGCTGAAAATTGGTCTAGTCAGGTAGGAGTGAAAGTGCCCAGTCGGCAAGTGATTAATAGTAAAAAGGAAATAAATGCGCTACCCAAAAACACATAAATATTAACAACCCTAAAGAGGGAGGTGAAGCAGCTGTACTGGAATGTGACAAATTCAAACAAAATGGGAAGTAATAGTGCAGCGCTACATATAGACCAGTCCAGTTTTTACTGGTCTATATGTAGCCCGGCAAGTGATTAATGTCTATACCAGACTTGAAGGACCTGATATTATTATGAGGGGGACCCCACACTTTTTTTTTGCATGGGGTCCTTTTTAAAATCCACATCAGACCTGAAAGGTCTGGCAAAACTATTGGGGGGGGGGGGGGGTTCCCATGCCAATATTTTTCCCCCACAATCCATGCCCCTTGTTTACATTATACTGTCAACTGAGTGACAATTGAAGGGAGTGAACGGAGGTTATTCATAGAGCCTGAAGGGGAGCAGTCACATTTAGCCCCAGGAGTAATGCTTAACTTAAAAAAAACACCAGTTTAGTTGGGCCAGCTGCTGAACCTCCAAACAAGCAAAATAAAATCTGAACTGGTAGTTAATGCCTACAAAAGACATATCAACCTTGTTCTCACCACAAGAGGATAAAAAGAAAATGAACACTCCTGATAGGATGGGTAAAATGTTATATTGTCCTCGAGGGGTTGAGCAGAGGGCAGAGTCAACCCATGAGCGATACCATGAAATTGTCAGGAAAAACATTTTCTACATGTAGGAAAAAAAATATGGCTTCTCACCTTGATGAATAGCAAAGTCTGCTGTCTATATATAACATTTTCCGCACTCAGGGCAGGAATACAGCTTCTTCCCAGTGTGGGATACCTTATGTGTGACAAGTTCTAATTTTCGTGGACAATAAAGCAGCTTTTCCCTTCCGTGGCACATCAGATGTACACATCCACTGGACGTCTATAATTTCCACACTCAGAGCAGGAGTATGGTTTCTACAGTGTGAGATCTTTGATGTCTAACAAGAACTGATTTCCGTGAATAACATTTCCCGCACTCAGAGCAGGAATACTTCTCCCCTGTGTGAATCCTCTGATGTTTGGAAAGACTGGACATCTCTGAAAAACATTTCCCGCACTCAGGACAAGAGTACGGCCTCTCGCCTGTGTGAGATCTCTGATGTTTAACCAGGTCTGATTTCTGTGTATAACACTTCCCGCACTCAGGGCAGGAATACGGCTTCTCGCCAGTGTGAAACCTTTGATGTATAGCCAAGTCTGATTTTTGTCTAAAACATTTTTTGCACTCAGAGCAGGAATACGGCTTCACCCCCGTGTGAGATCTCTGATGTCTAAAAAGGTTTGATTTTTTTGAAAAGCATTTTTCACACTCAGGACAGGAATACGGCTTCTCGCCTGTGTGAGATCTTTGATGTGTGAGAAGGTTTGAATTCAGTGAAAAACATTTCCCACACTCAGGACAGGAATACGGCTTCAGCCCAGTGTGCAGCCTCTGATGCCTGTAAAGACTGGACTTCTCTGTAAAACATTTGCTGCACTCAGGGCATGAATACGGCTTCTCGCCTGTGTGAGATCTCTGATGTATTTGAAGATCTGATTTCTGCGAAAAACATTTCCCGCACTCAGGACAGACATAAGTCTCCCCTGTGTGAATCCTCTGATGTTTGTAAAGAGTGGACTTTTCTGTAAAACACTTCCCACACTCAGGACAAGAGTATGGCTTCTCGCCTGTGTGAGATCTCTTATGTTTAACTAGGTCTGATTTCTGTGCATAACATTTCCCACACTCAGGACAGGAATACGGCTTCTCACCTGTGTGAAGCATCTGATGTCTGTAAAGACTAGACATCTCTGTAAAACATTTCCCACACTCCGGACAGGAATACGGCTTCTCACCTGTGTGAGATCTTTGATGTCTAACAAGGTCTGATTTCTGTGAAAAAAGTTTCCCGCACTCAAAACAGGAATGTACCTTCCCACCCATGTGAGATCTGTGATGTACAGTAAGATTTGATTCTGAGTGAAAGCTTTCCTCACATTCAGGACAGGAAAATTCCTCCTCCCGCTGAATTCCGGCACCATCCCTCACAGTATGAAGTTGCTCAGAGTCAGAGGGATTCAATTGTCTATCCACACTGTGAAGTTCTCCATCTATAGCTGAGCTCATTGTCTTTTCTCCTGCACAGTCTCCTGTTATGTCCTCATCTTCCATTTTACAGCTTAGAGATAAAGTGATACGATCCTTTGAGGGTTTCTTGATGGCGTATCCTGGAAAAATATAAAAACATGTTAGTTTTGGCAGCAAATTTCGATTTAGTTTTAGTCTTAAGCCTAGTACACACGACCGAGAATCCCGTTGTAAAAAAAACGTCGGTTTTCTCTACGGGATTCTTGCCAAGCTTTCCTTGCATACATACTGTCAATCCAAAATCTCGTTGTTGTAAAGCGCGGTCACGTACGACGGCAGTATAAAGGGGAAGTTCGATTCCAATGGCGCCACCCCTTGGGCTGCTTTTGCTGATCGCGTGTTAGTAGAAGTTTGGGGAGAGACGATTCGTGCATTTAAACGATGCAATAATTTACAGCGTGACGAATGTGCTATCTCCATTACGAACGCTAGTTTTACCAGAAGGAGCGCTCCCGTCTCATACTTGATTCTGAACATGCACGTTTTTTTTAAGACTCGGAAAAGCGTACACACGACCGGTTTTCTTGTCGGGAAACAGGCCGACGAGAAAAACGAGAATCCTGATGAGATAATAGAGAGCAGGTTCTCCATTTTTCTCGTCGAGATTCCCGGCAGTTTTCTCGACGAGAAACCATACACACAAAAAGCTTTTCTCAGCAAAAAAATCTGCCAGCAGTTTTCTTGCCGAGAAAACCGGTCGTGTGTACGGGGCTTTAGTCTTAGGACTAAAATGGCATTTTCGTTTTAGTCCCATTTTAGTCTTCTGCAATTGTATTAGTTTTAGTCGTATTTAGTCGACTAAATCTCCAGCATATTTTAGTCACCTAAAATGTCTTACCTTTTAGTCGACTAAAATCTCCAGTACATTTTAGTCAAGTAAATTCGATTGGGTGAAATTAAATTGTAGTGCATTAGTTAACATTTCTCTACAATTTCCAAACTCATAATATACAGCTGGAGTGAAAAATCTAATATGTTATTATTTATGGTATTGAGATATGAACATGCACTACAGACCAGAGTTAATTTTGAAGTTAAATTTCAATTTCGTTTTTTTGACTAAAATGGCATTTTAGTTTTAGTCCCATTTTAGTCATCTCAATTGTTTTAGTTTTATACGTTTTTTAGTAGACTAAAATAGTATTCATTTCGTCGACTAAAATGTTTTAGTTGTTTTACTCAACAAAATTAACACTGGTCAATAGATACGAGATGGGATTCCACCTGGATCAAGTAGTCTTTATTGAGCAGCGGTTCTCTGTGGATGTTCAATCCAGTTGGGACCCTTTCCCCTTCAGGGCCTTTGGTCCTCCTTGCAGATCACTTCTACATTTACATTGCCTTGTCAGAAGAGCAGGAACCAATAGGAACTGGGAGATGCATGCTCTTCTCACAACCACAAGCCTAGGCACTGGGTCAAAGGATCTGTGAACTGACACTATTTGTTTTTTTTTGCCTGGGGTCCCATTAAAAACCATACAAGACACACGACCGGTTTTCCCATTGTAAAAACTGTGATGAGAGCTTTTGGCCGGGAACTCCGACCGTGTGTATGCTCCCTCGCAGTTTTTCCGACAGGAAAACTGCCGGAAAAAAAAGAGCAGAATCTTTTTCCCCGTCAGCAAAAAATCCTACCGTGTTTCCCTGAAAATGAGACCTAGCGCTTTTTTTTCAGGAGAGCTGCAATATAAGACCTACCCCGAAAATAAGCCCTAGTTTAAAATGCTTGTTAAATCCTCTAATCCACTCTAATACAGTAGTATATAATGTACAATGCGTGTGTTTCTGTGATATATTTGTGGAGAAGAGAGCTCTGGCGGGTCACAGAAGCACAGAGCGGCGCTATAACGAAGGTATTTGGCACAATTATATTACAGAAACACACACATTGTACATTATATAATACTGTAATAAAGTGGATTTTAGGATGTTACAAGCATTTGAACTCCGTTCACACTGGGGATTCCTGTCAGGCAGGGACAGAGAGGGAGAGAAGACAGCACATTACATGGTAAGACCTACCCCAAAAATAAGCCCTACTGTGTCTTTTGTTGCCAAAATTAATATAAGACCCGGGCTTATTTTCGGGGAAACACGGTAGCAGGAAAACCGTTCGTCTGTATGGTTTTCCGACGGGTAAAAGACCGCGCATGCTCGGAAACAAATCGACGCATGCTCAGAAGCATAGAACTTCATTTTCTTGGCTCGTCGTAGTCTTTTATGACACCGTGTTCTTGGCAGTCAAAAGTTCATCTGACTTTTGTATGACTGTGTGTATGCAAGGCAGGCTTGACAGGAATTTTGTTGGGAAAACCATTGGTTTTTCTTCCGACGGGAAAACCGGTCGTGTGTACGAGGCATAAGGCTTAATGTACACAGGGCGTTATTACAATCTCTCCTGAACGATTTAACTTATCAGATAGTAAGCCACGTTTAAAACATCAGTTTTGCCGCATTTACAAGCCGTGTTTGCTTTTAGAAGCGTCTTGAAGACAAAAATATATACACACACACACATACACATTTTTTTTTTAAATAGCCCAAAATGAAAACGCCTGTAAATGAAACGCGGCTAAACGCGAATTACCGTGTTAAGCCGTGTTTAGAAGCGTTTGGCATTTGAAATGCCTCTAAACTCAGCTTCTGAACCCATTTTTTCGCGTTCCAAAAAAAGCCTCTAAACTCCACTGCCTAGAAACGACTATAAACGACCCTGTGTACATGTACTGATAAGATCACATAGAGGAGAGTTCAGGAGCAGTTGGAAAAAATGCCCAACTGCTCCTAGACGTCCGTTTACCAGTAGCAGTGTACATGAGGCCTAAGTGTTAGGCAGTAATAACTCAATGGTTGTTAGGATGCTGGAAAAATGACAAATTCCGGCCAAACCTAAAAGCCCATCCATATTCCTTATCTTTAATCCTGGTAAAACTGTTAATAGAGTCTTATCTTAATATTTAGCTATAAGTCTGCTAAAAAGAAGAAGAGGGACCAACTTATGAAAGGCACAATCTGCATTATATATTTATAATACTGTGCCTACATAAATCATGTGTAGCCAGGTACAGGACTCCAGCAGTCAAGTTAAAGACCTTGTTCCATAATGCAGCTGTCTTGTTTTAGTTGTGCTGTTGCTTTTTTCTCCTCCAGCCAGCAGGGGGAGATCTAAATCATTCCAAGCTTAAAGATTGTAATATAGAACACCTGGAACACTGGGTGATGTAGTTCGAGACATATTGAGGAGATGATCCTTTTTTAAATTACAAATCCCCATGCCCTGTGTGCTGCAGGAAGAGGTAGGAGGGCTTTACATCCTTTGCCCAAGAAAAGGCTGCTAACTTGGCAGACCGGACCTGTTCAAGCCAGCTAGTCTGGGAGTAGGCCAAAGCTGCTGGGGTCGGGAGTGCTACTCGTGCAGTCCACAGACCAATGCAGCCTCTGTGAGATCGCTACCTTCACTGGATCTGCTGTCTTATCCTTATCCAAAAGGCCTGCATATCCTCCAGACCATTTGAACGGCTGATTGTCATCACCTCGGTAACCTGCATACGAAAGGAGTCCCCTTCCACCACAAAACCTCAATGCCTCTAAAGTAGTTGGTGAGCGGGCCTCTGACCCACCTACACTTACACCTGACATACCACTAAAAGCAGAACATTAATTACTCTTCCTTATAATCAGATCCTTAATGTTGCACCTGTATTTCTTGACTTCACCGCATATACTGCCATCCTAGGGTGCAGTTTTAATACAGTTCACCAAGAACTCCTCTGCCTAATGAGTGTTTGCATTGCATAGTGAAAGAAGAACAATACTACTAGTGCCTGCAGGATATAACCTTCATTATTTTTTTTTAACAACAAAATGTTCCTTTATTGAGGCAGAAAAAGACAAGCATTATACACAAAAGTCCAGAATGGACCAAGTCATACACCGAGATAAAAGAGAAAGTACAGTACATAGAAAGCCATATAAACGAGTACATAAGAAGGGCATTTCGTAAACCATCCAAAAATAGCGTCACTTATACAATTGAATAGAATCATACCCCAGGCGAACCAGAACTCATAGCAGTACCCCCATCCCCACCCCCCAGTGTCCAGGGTCGGAAGGCCATTCCTTCCTATTCCGTCCAAGGATGCCAGATCTTATCGAACTTTTGTGGGCAGTTCCTGCACATGTAAGTCAACTTGTATAGTGGCAGCACAGTATTAATAGATTTCTCCCAAGACTCCACTGTTGGGGGGGAGGGGACATTCCAGCGCAAAACAATCTCCCTTCTTGCATAAAAGAAGAGGTACGTAAGAAGTAATTTGGTATAACGGGGTCTCTGATCATCATCCTGGATCCCCAGGAGTGCCAGCTCGGGGGATACAGGGAGTGTCAGGTCGAGGCGGCCATTAATAGTGTCAACCACCCTAGCCCAATACCTGGCGATCCCAGGACAGCTCCAAAACATGTGGAAATATGTGCCCACACTAATCTGACAACGGGGACAATCCTGCGTGCGCTGCGGGTATACCTTGTGGAGTCTCTGGGGAGTGAAGTAAACTCTATGCAGGAATTTGACCTGTATCAACCGTTCTCTAGTCGAGATCAGTAAGGCAGCACTGTCAGCTAAGCAGTCATCCCAGTCCTCTCTGTCAAGACCTGGTATGTCGGTCTTCCACAAGTCCCAAAGTCGTTCTACTCCAGCAGAACCAGTCTTCAGCAACATCAGATATATAGCCGATAGGGGCTTCGGGAGTTGCACCTGGGCCAACATCTCCTCAAGCGGGTCCATAGCCAGTCCGGGAGGAGACGGGAACTGGGCCCCGATAGCGTGTCGGACCTGAAGGTACCTAAAGTACATCCATCCGGGCAAATGAAATTTATCCCGGAGGACTGTAAACGACATCAGAGTTCCCGCCACGAATACATCCCCAAGAGTCTTGATCCCATACCCTGCCCAGACCTGAGGGTCAGGAACCGTCCCGAGATGCGGCAGATTAGGATTCCCCCACAGTGGGCAAAGAGGAGACCAGTCCAGCGGGCCCGAAAGCCCCCGCCTGGCCACCGTCCAGGCCCTCAGAGTCGTTCGAGTCAGTTGCGGGAGAGCAGCATATGCCCTGTGCCCCCTGTAGACTAGATTGCCCAATTCCCGGAGCGAACCCAGAACCGCCGCCTCCAGGCATACCGCAGCGTTGCTCCTGGAGAGGACAAACCACCACCGGATTGTAACTAGCACCGCCGCCCAAAAGTATGTCCGATAGTTCGGCATCGCAAGGCCCCCGCTACGAACTGGGAGCATTAGAGTTGATTTAGCCAGTCTGGGGGTTGCGCCACCCCAGATAAAGGATCCCACGCATCGGTCTATTTCCGCAAAGAAGGAGTTGGGTATCAAGATGGGACTGTTGCGAAATACGTACAAAAACTTGGGGAGAAACAACATCTTCAAGAGATTTATACGTCCCATGAGGTTCAGAGGCAAGGATGCCCATGAGGCACACCTGGACCGAAGCTGGGACAGGATAGGGGACAAATTAAGTTCCCTATAGCTCGACAGCTCCCTCCGCACCTGGATACCCAAATGCTTAAATTGATCCACCCAGAGCAAAGGTGTCCTCCCAACCGGATCCCCGATCTGCAGATCGAGGGGAAAAATAATTGATTTGGACCAGTTAATACGTATCCCCGAGAATCTGCCGAAAATGTAAAAAATCTCTAAAGCTGCCGTCAGCGACTCATCCGCATCTTGCAGGTATAGTAGTGCATCATCCGCATAGAGAGAGAGCTTTTCCTCCAGGGAACCTACCATCAACCCCCGGACCCTGTCCGAGGCTCTGATAGAGACGGCTAGGGGCTCCAGTGCAAGTGCGAACAGGGCTGGTGATAAAGGACACCCCTGCCTCGTGCCCCTCTGCAATGAGAGCGGCACAGACAACCTGTCATTAGTTAGGATTCGGGCCGAGGGCATCCGGTAGAGCATCCGCAACCATCGAAGGAACCTGGGCCCAAAGCCAAACCGGCGCAAGACCTCCCATAAAAAGACCCATTCGACCGAGTCGAACGCCTTCTCAGCGTCCAGTGAGGCAATGACCCGCTTACCACTGTTGTCATGGGGTATTGACATATTAAGAAACAGGCGTCGTAGGTTAATGTCAGTTCCCTTCCCAGGCATAAACCCAGTCTGGTCCGGGTGAATCACCTCTTCCAGAACTGGAGATAGCCTGTTCGCCAAAACCTTCGCCAGTATCTTGGCGTCCACGTTCAGGAGCGAGATTGGCCTGTACGAGGAGCAGCTCTCAGGATCCTTGCCTGGTTTGGGGATCAACACCACCACCGCCTCAGACATGGATGCAGGGAGAGCCTCCAGCTCAAACGACCTAGCAAACAGAGCTACAAGTCGCGGGGCTAGCAGACCCTGATGCTGAGCGTAGAATTCCGTCGGTAGCCCGTCTGCCCCGGGTGTCTTACCCGCCTGGAGTTGTGAGAGGGCAACCTGCACCTCCTCCAGGGTGATATCAGCTTCCAAAGCATTACAGGTCTCGTCCCCAAGTGTGGGAAGAGGGATCCCATCTAGAAACTCCGAGAGTTCCTGAGAGGAATAATTCACCCTGGTGGAGTACAGGTGTTGGTAGTATTGTGCAAATCTATCATTTATCTCACTAGGAGATTGTAGCAGAACCCCCCCTGAATCCCGGACCCCACCTATGTGCGTACCGGCAAACTGTTCCTTAGCCATCCATGCCATTAACCGACCACTCTTATTACCGTACTCAAAAGATCTTTTGTGCCGTGGAGAGGAGAGATTTCTGTGTCCCCTCCACCCTACATAGGGACAACCGATGCAGAGCGAACTGCCAAGCCCCGTAGGTCACCTGATCGGGATTAGCCACATATGCGGCTTCGGTCGTTCTTGCCGTCTCCTCCAACTCCTCCAGAGAACGTGCAGCCGTCCTACGAGCGATGGAGATACGCGCCATGTACTCCCCCCTGGTCCAGGCCTTAAAGGCATCCCAGGTGACCAGGGGAGAAGCAACACCCTCATTCTCCAGCCAATAGTGGCACATGCCCTCTTGCACAGCTTCCTGAATACCCTCCTCCTCAATCCAGTACCTAGATAGCCTCCACAACCGCTCTCCAGGTGGCCCCACGGATAGCTTAAGAAGTAGGGGAGCATGGTCGGAGATGCCCCGAGATAGAATATCCACTGCTGTAACCTTATTAAGCAGGGATCGGGAGGCGTAGATCATGTCAATACGGGAGAGAGTTCTAAACGTATTGGAGTGACAAGTAAACTGCTTAGATGAGGGATTAAAGTGGCGCCAGGTATCCGTCAAGGCAAAGGTGTGTGCCCATTCCGTCAGCCCAGGTACCCACCGAGAGACAGAGTGTAGTCTATCCATGTCAGCGGTCGCAGTCATATTGAAGTCCCCTAGTACTATGACATCCTCCACCCCGTAATCAATCACATTTTGCATAACAGTATACAATAACGTCTTATCTGCCGGTGGAGGAAGGTAGAGCCCTACCAAGACACACGGGTTATTAGCAATCAGGGCATGGATAATAATGTACCTACCTCCGGGGTCCGATCTGACATCCAAGAGCCGAAAAGCCAGCTGCTTGTGCACCAGGATACTGACCCCCCTGGAGTAGGTGGAGTACGTTGCGTGATAATGATGACCCACCCAAGCCTTTTTAAGGCCCATGATTCGAGATCCCAGCAGGTGTGTCTCCTGTAGCACACAAATATGAGGGGAGTGTCTTCTGATGTAGTTAAGTACCAGGGATCTTTTATGGGCAGAATTGAGTCCCCTCACATTCCATGACATTATGGAAATCTGAGCCATTGTAGCGTGTGTGTGATAATGGGTGATAAGTAGTGAGCCTGGGATGTTCGCCCTCCACCACCTCCAGGGTCCAACCAGCCGGCGGCAACCCTCCCAGACCCCCCTACATCACCATCATAGACAGTGTAAATGCGACCATGCCATAAAGGAACAAACAAAAAACAAAACAGTAGCAACTTAACATCTAAGCCCATGCCCAACGGAGCATATAAAAAGGGGGTCAGCAACGGCCAACCTTCCCCTCCCCCCACCCCGCAGATCCCACCCACGGCAAGACTGCATATTACCCAAATAACCAGCCCAAAGGCAACTAATGTCTGGGAGGCGTGTGTACTTTTCCCAAGAGGCAGAGAGTCAGCATCGCCCAAGTTCAAGCGGCAAACACCCTGAGGCAAAGTAAGGTTTAATCGCCCAAAATGGGGTCAACTGAAGGAGCAGCCTATGAGTCTAGAGATGCTGCTATAATAAACCAATCGGGTTGTATAGTTCACCTGGTATCACCAGGGGCTCATTGCTTATAAGTAACCGGTTCAACAGGGTAACAGTAGAAAGGTGCAGATCAAAATACAACAAAATATATTGAAAAAGAAAAAATTAACAGATTTCCCCTCAATAGCCAGCACAGGACAAAGGGGGCCGGGTTGGAGTCAGTAAAGGAAAGTTGGGGGAGATATGAGCAGCAGCCAGATCAACTGGGGAATCAGTGCTCCTGTACAGCTGTTACGCTCAGGCAGTCAGTTCCCCCCCATACAACTCCCTCTAGTATGCAGAGCAGTTATGAAGTGCAGACAGCAGTAGGCAGCAACCAGAGCATGCCATGCTGTAAACTCCCCACGAGTGTCAGCATGAAAGCATAATAGAATGGGGCTGACATCCAATCATCCGGCCAGCAAAGCACAGCAGGCTGCTGAAGAAAGTACAGTGGCAAGTAAGGCAATCCAAGGGGTCCCGGCACCAGACAGGTCTAACTTACTAGTAGAATCTCCGCTGGCCTCATCCCTGAGGGGGGAGAGTTTCTATCCACCGTGCAGCATCCCTCGGTGTGGCGAAGAGGCGGGCCGTTTCTCCGTCGATGACTCGCAGCTTGGCAGGAAAGAGTACACTATATTTAATGCCCTTGGAGCGGAGAGCTGCTTTAACTCCATCAAAGGAGCGCCGGAGCTTCTGAGTCTCTATGCAGAAATCAGGGAATAGCATCAGGCGGCCATTGCCGTGTAGCAGTTCCCCCGCCGCTCTAGCCGCCCTGAGCAGCTCGTCCCGATCCCTAAAGTTCAGGAGCCGCAGGATGAAGGTACGGGGGGGGGGGGGGGAACCCTGCGGGCCGGGATGCGGTGGCACTCTATGCGCTCTTTCCACCGTGAAGTGAGGAGACAAGCGGGCCAACGGAGAAGGGATCGAAGCAGTTCTTCCGCAAAAGCAGTAGAGTTCTTACCCTCGGCACCTTCCGCGAGTCCCACTATGCGGATATTGTTCCTGTGGCATCTGTTCTCGGAATCCTCCGCGCGATGCTCCAGCAGCTTCACCCGAGAGGTAAGTGAGCGGATCGCCCCAGTGTTCTCGCCCACGGCGTCCTCCACCCGGCCCACCCGACTCTCCGCCTCAGTCAGTCTGGAGCGGACCTTGTCCAGGTCTTGTCGGATGAGACCCACATCCACCTGCACCATTTCAATTTTGTTGGTCAGGGCCGCCTGGCAAGAGGCCGCCGCGGCCTGACATGCAGCAACTGCCGCCATGACCTCCGGGATGCCAGGAGTGGAGGTGGTAGGGCCCTCCTGGGCATTCGTCTGCGACGCCATATTGACACGAGGCGCCTGTCTGCTAGGCCTCTGGACTGCAGGACTCGTCTCCGGAGACACCACGGGGGGAAAATGAAGCTTCTTACCCCCCCGCCGCGCCCGGATCGTCTAGTAGACATCCACCGCCGTTCAGGCGGGTATTATGTGGGGAAAAAAGCCGATTGGAGGTAGTACAGGATAAATTGTGCAGCAGAGCTCTAAAAAGCACGTCCTCTCACTCCGCCATCTTAGACACGCCCCCCTAACCTTCATTATTAGTGCACAAACAGTCGCCTACGTGGCCTCAACTATGGATATATGGAAAGAATCCGCACTCTGGAATCCATCCAAATTCTTTATTCAGTAATCCCCAAGTACAGAGTAACTACAGGGCCCCGACATTAGCCGGCAACATTTCATCTTAAAGACTGTCCCTGTTGCTCAATTTCAAACCCCTTTTTGTGTTTTTTATGCTGTTTGACTTTGATTACATTTCTTAACCAGTCTAGGCCTAGCACAGGCACCATTAGGACACGCGGGCAAAAAAAGTCCTCTTTCCTTGTTAAAGGGAACTCACTCATTGCCTGCTGGACAAAATAACTGGGGTATAGAGTGTTAAGGATTTTTTGTGTTTAATATTTATCTAATAGCCTGGTTTGTCAGTAGTACAGCTTAGGCCTGTGAAAGTTTGTGGCAGGAGGACAGAAAACCCATCTTTACTAGTGTCGCTTTTGGGGGTAGCACTACACATGTCTGAATACAAAAATTGTCAGCAACAAAGAAAAGGGGGTTTATCTCAGAGAGAAGATCTATTGTGCAAGAGGAGTATCAGTGACTATTATTATTGGCAGAGATCACTCATCTCTCGCCAAAATCTGGACCAGTGTGCAGTAACAGAGCAGAGATAACAGAAGAATATATTACGGCTCACCTTTCCTGATCTCTGTAGGAGTGTCCTCCTCTTTGAATGTCTTCATCATTCCAGCCTCCTCCGTATATTGCTGATTATCCCTCACATACGTCTCTTCTACTTCACCCTCAACCTTCATGTTCATCAGATCTGCACCCTAAACCAATAGAATGGCAGAAAATAAGTATTTATGATGGGAGATCACACAGAAAATATCATCTTGTAGAGTCCACACATCGTCTCCACATGTCAGAGTGTTCAATCATTTTATGTTCCAGACCCCCAACTCTACCCACCTGATGATGGTGAGGGATGCTGTGATCTTCCTGTGTGGAATCCCGGGAATATAGAGGACGGGGACATCTCTGTGGTGGGTTTCTGTTATTAGGCGACTCCATCATAATGTCCTTGTAGAGATCCTTGTGTCCTTCAGAAATCTGCATCATCACTCCATACTCCTCATCCTCCTCTTTATACTCTTCTTTAACAATAATATTATAATCCCCGAGGTTTTCATTCTGAATATATAATAAACAATAATTGTAACAAACATGCTGTGTATAAATCATAACTACCAATAATTGTCAATCATCTACCTGATCATAGTAAGGGATGGTGTGACCTTCCTGTGTGGAATCCCGGGAATACAGAGGACGGGGACATCTCTCTGGAGGGTTTCTGAAGCTGGCTGACTCCACCATGGTGTCCTGGTACAGATCTTTGTGTCCTTTCAGAGACTCGGACTCCTCCATCACCCCATCCTCATCATCCTCCTCTTTTTTCACCTCAACTTTAGAATCTCTCATGTTTCCACTCTGAATATAAAAATGACACCAATCATAACAATGCAGATAATGTACAGATACTAATGATACTATCAGTGATTGTTCCTCATCTACCTGATGATGGTGAGGGATGGTGTGATCTTTCTGTGTGGAATCCCGGGAATACAGAGGACGGGGACATCTCTCTGGCGGGTTCCCATTACTGGATCCATCTGTAGGAAACACACACACTGACTGAATACATTGTTTCTATGTGTTTATCAGATGATCGGGGATCTAGGAGGGACCCTCCGTACTGCTCTCTCCTTTACAATAAAGTCTCCTCTTACCCGGTGATGTGAGGGGCGGCTGATTCTCCATCATGATGTCCTTGTAGAGATCCTTGTGTCCTTCAGTTCACTGATCTTGCTTGTGACTTTTACAACCTTGTTTTGATTTCTCTATTCTGTCAGGGAGGGAGGTGGAGGCAATATGATGGTCATATGATCACCGGGCTTCACAGGAGGAAAACTCTAGATTTGAACACAATTAGTAAAATCAAATGATACTCCCAGAATCCTCCTCACATCGCCCACAATATAGAGTTCAGTATAGATCACAGTATAGAGTTCCCGAGCCGACATACAATGACGCCTGTGACAGACCTAGCCGGGACAGAGGCTTTTGGAGAGGACTGAAGGCTATCCTCTTGCCTTCCGATTATGGGCCATAGATTTTAAGGGAACAATACACTTTGAGAGGTGTATTCCTGGGGACCTTGAAGTAATGTTACTTTTGATTCAAGTCCATGTCCCCGCAAAACACACAGACTCTGGGAACCCTGTATATGTCATATTATAGTGATGGCTTCCTAACGTTGGGGCTTATAGAAGATGCTGAGGTCATCAACTCCAGCCACCTGTCTGTTATCTGCTAGAATGTTTTTATTGTAAATAAGTCTAGTATGGGATCTAAGAGTCATTAGATCCCCATTGTTGTTTGTGTTAATTACCTCTGCTATTGTGTGAAGGAGTTCTGTGTTGATTTGTGATTAATGTTGATTGTGTCTTCTGAGCTACAAGACGGCAAGTCTGGCCTAAACGTCATGTCTCTGAGTCATCTAGGCTGTCTAAATGGATTAGTTAATTAGCTCATGTTAATTAGGTTTCTGGTCACAGGTGTATTTTCAGAGTAATATGAGATAAGTATATAAGTAAGTCACATAGCAGTGATAAGGTGCTACAGACAGCCTAAAGCCCTTTCACACTTGTGCGACTTGGGACTGCAAAGTTGCATGACAAGTCATACCCCATGATTTCCAAAGAGTTCAATTCATATCTGTGCAACTTCAAAGTAGTCCCTGTACTACATTTGTCCAAATTTTATGCGACTTGAGGCAGAGACCTCAAGATTACACAGACATTGCTTCAAGTCGCTGCAAAAAATCATGGCAAAATTGACGTGACTTTCAAGTCGCACAAGTGTAAAGGAGCCTTAACGATTGGATTTTACTTCCATGGGTAATCTGATCATTATTCCTGCGCATGTGCTGTAAAGACTACGGACAAATCTGATGGCTAGCAATGTTACCTGTGAAGTTGGCCCATCAGAATGCAGTTCACATGCACAAAAAAATGCTTTTCATTTAGGCTCCGTTTCCACTTGTGCGAATTGTCCTGCGACTTGGGACTGCAACGTTGCATGACAAGTCGTACCTCATTGATTTCCAATGAGTACCGTTCATATATGTGCGACTTCAAGTCACAGCGACTTCAAAAAGTAGTCCCTCCACTACTTTGGTCCTACTTTGATGCAACTTGAGGTCCATAGACCTCCAGAATACACAGGCATTCCTTTAAGTAGCATCAAAATTGCATCAGAATCGTGCAACTTTCAGACTGCGTTAGCCTGAAAGTTGCACGATTCTGCTGCAATTTTTTGCCAGGACTTGAAGCAATGCCTATGTATTATGGAGGTCTATGGACCTCAAGCCACATCAAAATGGCATATGGTGGTATCCGGACACTGGTATAAGGCATGGTGGTAATCAGGACGCTGGTATGGGGTATGGCGGTAATCAGGATGCTGGTATAAGGTGTGGTGATGATCAGGATGTTGGTATGGGGTATGGCAGTGATCAGAATGCTAGTATAACATGGTGGTGATCAGGACATTGGAATGAGGTATGGTGGTAATCAGGATGCCGGTATGAGGTATGACAGTGATCAGGATGCTAGTATAACATATGGTGGTGATCAGGACATTGGAATGAGGTATGGTGGTAATCAGGATGCCGGTATGGGGTATGACAGTGATCAGGACGCTGGTATGGGGTATGGCAATGACCAGGACACTGGTATTGTGGTGATCAGGCTGCTGGTATGGGGTATGGCCACAATCAGGACACTGGTATGGCATATGGTGGTATCAAGACATTGGTATGAGGTATGATGGTAATCAGGACAGTGGTTTGAGGTATGATGGTAATCTGGGTGTTGGTATGGTGTATGGCGGTGATCAGGACGTTGGTATGGCGGTGATCAGGATACTGGTATAGGGTATGGCCGTGATCAGGACACTGGTATGGCATATGGTGGTGTCAGGACACTGGTATGAGGTATGATGGTGATCATGATGCTGGTATGGGGTATGGTGGTGTCAGGGCGTTGGTATGGTGATCAGGATGTTGGTATGGAGTATGGCCATGATCAGGACGCTAGTATGGCATATGGCGGTGATCAAAATTGTGCTTGGCGTATGTTGGTAATCAAGCTGCTGGTATGGGGTATGGTGGTAATCAGGATGTTGATATGAGGTATGATGGTGATCAGGACACTGGTATGGTGTATGGTGGTGATCAGGGCATTCGTATGGTGATGATTAGGACGTTGGTATGGCAGTGTCAGTGATCAGGACACTCTTATGACATATGGCCATGATCAGGATGGTGATACGGCATATGGTGGTGATCAAGATGCTGGTCAAGTGTATGGTGGTAATCAAGCTGCTGGTATGGGGTATGGAAGTGATCAGGATGCTGGTATGAGGTGTGGCGGTGATTAGGTTGTTGGTATAGTGTTTGGTGGTGATCAGGATGTTGGTATGGGGTATGATGGTGATCAGGACACTGGTATGGCATATGGTGTTATCAAGACATTGGTATGAGGTATGATTGTAATCAGGACAGTGGTTTGAGGTATGATGGTAATCTGGGTGTTGGTATGGTGTATGGCGGTGATCAGGACGTTGGTACGGCGGTGATCAGAATACTGGTATGAGGTATGATGGTGATCATGATGCTGGTATGGGGTATGGTGGTGATCAGGGCATTGGTATGGTGATCAGGATGTTGATATGGGGTATGGCCATGATCAGGACGCTAGTATGGCATATGGTGGTGATCAAGATGCTTGTATGGCGTATGTTGGTAATCAAGCTGCTGGTATGGGGTATGGTGGTGATCAGGATGTTGGTATGATGGTGATCAGGACACTGGTATGGTGTATGGTGGTGATCAGGGCATTGGTTTGGTGATGATCAGGGTGTTGGTATGGCACTGTCAGTGATCAGGACACTATTATGACATATGGCGGTGATCAGGACAGTTATACGGCATATGGTGGTGATCAAGATGCTGGTATGGGGTATGGCAGTGATCAGGATGCTGGTATGAGGTGTGGCGGTGATCAGGTTGTAGCATATGGTGGTATCAGGACACTGGTATGAGGTATGATGGTGATCAGGACACTGGTATGTGGTATGCCAGTTATTAGGATGCTGATATGAGGTGTGGCAGTGATCAGGATGTTGGTATGGTGATCAGGATGTTGGTATAGTGTTTGGTGGTAAACAGGATGTTGGTATGGTGTTTGGTGGTGATCAGGATGTTGGTATGGTGTTTGGTGGTGATCAGGATGTTGGTATGGTGTTTGGCGGTGATCAGGATGTTGGTATGGTGTTTGGCGGTGATCAGGATGTTGGTATGGTGTTTGGCGGTGATCAGGATGTTGGTATGGTGTTTGGCGGTGATCAGGATGTTGGTATGGTGTTTGGCGGTGATCAGGATGTTGGTATAGTGTTTGGCGGTGATCAGGATGTTGGTATAGTGTTTGGCGGTGATCAGGATGTTGGTATAGTGTTTGGCGGTGATCAGGATGTTGGTATAGTGTTTGGTGGTGATCAGGATGTTGGTATAGTGTTTGGTGGTGATCAGGATGTTGGTATAGTGTTTGGTGGTGATCAGGATGTTGGTTTGAGGTATGGTGGTGATCAGGATGTTGGTTTGAGGTATGGTGGTGATCAGGATGTTGGTATGAGGTATGGTGGTGATCAGGATGTTGGTATGAGGTATGGTGGTGATCAGGATGTTGGTATGAGGTATGGTGGTGATCAGGATGTTGGTATGGTGTTTGGTGGTGATCAGGATGTTGGTATGGGGTATAGTGGTGATCAGGATGTTGGTATGGGGGTGATCAGGATGCTGGTATGGGGTATGGTGGTGATCAGGATGTTGGTATGAGGTATGGTGGTGATCAGGATGTTGGTATGAGGTATGGTGGTGATCAGGATGTTGGTATGAGGTATGGTGGTGATCAGGATGTTGGTATAGTGTTTGGTGGTGATCAGAATGTTGGTATGAGGTATGGTGGTGATGAGGGCGCTGATATGGGGTATGGCGGTGATCAGGACGTTGGTATGGCAGCGACCAGGATACCGGTAAGGGGGTATGTCTGTGAACAGGATGCTGGAATGGCATATGGTATCAGGACACTGGTATGGGTTATGGTGGTGATCAAAACGTTGGTATGGGGGTGATCAGGACATTGGTATGGGGTATGGCATTGATCAGGACGCTTTTTTTTTTTTTAAGAAGCTAGAAATGAAATGCATTTGCCAGCAATTTTAACTTTATTTCTTTGGAAATATCAGCGCTGCTGCAGCACGTCCCTTCACAAGCAGGATTAGGATCCCCCAGGCATGATATTTAAAGGAATTGGACGTTTTTAACGTTTCATCTTAAGCCTTTAAAATTGTTCAGTGGCTGAATGGAGCTCAATAAAAATGTTTTTTTTGCAATGGAACATGTTGCCCAGGGCGGTGCCCACCACCTAATACTTTTTGACACTCCTTTACCAATTAGCCCAGAACACAGGCATTTCCAATTTAATTGATTCAACTCCCATCCGAACGTCTTCAAAGTTCAAAGAACCCAGTGCAGTTGGGCTCATCCCTAATAAGAAGGAGACATCTCCAAAATGAAGAAAATTTCCCGGCCTTATAAGAAAGTAAAAGTTTTGCCCCTGAAGGGGGTTAATCTAGGTTTCCGCACTATATATGTGTGTATCATCATCTGCTGGAGATAAAAGACGTCACAGTGACTATGGAGGAAGAGGACGGGGTTACTGGGTGTAAATAGAAAATAAGATCTTATTACCTCCTCTGCTGCCACTTCCAGTAATGTTTTCTCTCTACTTCCTCGTGACTCACCTCTCACCCACAACTTCCTGTCTATATATGACATCACTTCCTGCCTTCCATAGAGACTTCCTGTTTAGTTAGAGGTGAGATCAACACCTTGTGGAGCTCAGAGGAACTACAGCCCCAAGAAATGTCTCATAGTGTGAACACTGCCTTGTGCTATGTGTGTATGTTCTGTATATCCTTATATATGGGGTCATCTCCACTCCCACCAAGGGGGATAGAAATATATAACTGCCTAGTCCAGCCATTCTCAGCCAGGGTTCCTCCAAAGGTTTCTAGGGGTTCCTTGAGCAATGAACAATTTCAGGTGACATCAATGATCTGTAAGGGGGCAGTCTTCCCACTGATGATGATGTAAGAATGTATTTCTTCCACTGACCACTCATATAAGTAAATCCTTCTCCCATTAGTTACCAATGTAAGGGACCACCAAACTGCCCTCTAGGAATGACTCCAGGTTCTAGTCAAATTAAATGGGTAGTCAGTTGAGTTGAAACTATTACTATCGCTGCTAAACGAGAGCTTCCCACTCAGGCTAGTTGTTAGAGAGAAGGGATGAGTCCATGGTTTAATCTGAAGTATGGCTGTGCCACCCCTGCCCCTGTGTTTGGAAGGAGCTGAACATCATATATAGAAGCAATATTTCTACCGCTTCTATATATGACAGCTGTCACTGGTTCCTAACAAAGTAGCAATTGCTTGCATCCGCTGCATCCCTATGAACCTTTGAGAATCCCCACTATGTAAGCAAAGGGGTGGGGATTGCAGTAACATCATGCCCAAATCTGGCCATTGGCTATACATTTTTTTTGTGGGGGGTAGGGTATCTAGGTGTGTGCCAAAAGACCCTCACAACCACCGGCCAGGGTTGTTGTGAAGAGGCCCTTGTCACCATCAACATGTCGACAAGGTGCTTTGCAAAGGAGGTCCACCCTGGAAAGGCACCCCTCCATGTTGTGGGCATGTGGGCTGGTATGATTCATGGAATTCTTACCCCCTCTTTTCTTGGCCAGCCAGGCTGCATACTTGGATTAAAGGGTCTTTATGAATTTCCTGGGGGACCTTATGCTTTTCGTGGTTTCTTTGGGAAGATCCCCATTTAAAATCCATACCAGACTTAAAGGATCTAGTATGTATTTTAGGGGGGACTCTACACACATTTTTTTTCATTATTGCTATAGAATGTGCAACAGCAAAATTGACATTTACAAAGAATAAAAATTATTAATTTTAAATTGCCAGAAAATGGCATTAATGGCTAGCTTCTTAAAACAAAAAAAAACAAAACAGCACAAAGTAATTTCCAAAGGTCCCTCAAAATACACAACTGACCCCTAGAGGGGTCTGTGTACTGTTTTTTTTTTTTTCCAGAAAGGAGCTGGAAATGAAATGTAATTTGCCAGCAATAATAAACTTTTTTCCTTTGTATATGTCAGCTGCAGCACTTTCTGTACATCACAGAAATGCCCCTTTCACAGGCAGGATTAGGACAACCCCCAGGTATGTTGTTTAAAAGAATTGGACATATTTTACTTCAAGAATTTAAAAAAATCAAAAATCCTTGCCTATTAGCCCAGAAAATTCATATTTTTGATTGTGTTCCCATTAATCTCAATAGGGTACAGCATCCAAACTTCTCTGAACACTGTGTGAACAGAACTCAGACCAGTTTGCCTAATCAATATTATCCCATTGGTCACAGGCATCCTGACAACTAATCACAAGTCCCCGCTTGTCCTTTTCAGGTGTTAGTCAGGGATTTAAGGCTGACAGGTAAATGTGAACAAAAAGGACGATGTGCAGTGTGCCCCCTAAAAGTCATACCAGGTCCATTGGGTTTAGTAAAGTTGAGCCGAACATACGCAAACCCCCCTCCCCCCGTTCGGTTCGCGCCAGAACTCTCGAACATGGCAAAAGTTCAGAGCCGAACCACAAATCTTAAAGTCTATGTGACCTGAACTTGGAAAATCAAAAGTCTGCATTTTAAAGGCTTATATACAAGTTATTGGCCACAAAAAGGGTATGGGGGTCCGGGTACTGCTCTGAAGGACATGTACCAATGAAAAATAACTTTAACAAAAGACTGTTTTAAAGGAGCAGTGATTTTAATGATGCTTACAGTGAAAGAATAAAAATTCCTTTAAAGTGTAAGTTCACCTTTACAGAAAAATCTGTAAGGTGAACTTACACAGGACCCCATCCTCACCCCCCCCCCCCCCATCCGTCCGTCCGGCTCACCTGGAGCACGGCGATCTCTCATTTTGAGCTCTGCTATCGCCACGTCATTGGTCCAGGGCTTAGAAATCCTCTCGGCTTTCTCTCTTTTTCTTCCCCACTGACAGGATGGGCTACGCGGATTAAAATGCTCCTAAACATACATTCTGACGGGGTAAGTTTCGGAGATTAAGCCAAGGGGATTTCTAAGCCCCGGACCGGCGACGTGGCTATAGCTGGGCTCATAACGGGAGTTGGCCACGCTCCAGGTCAGTGGGACTGGGGGGTGATTGGAGGGGGTCCTTTGTAAGTTCGTCTGGTGACAGGCATCGGTGACAAGTGACAGGCTGCGTCTGGTGACAGGCATCGGTGACAAGTGACAGGCTGCATCTGGTGACAGGCAATGGTGACAAGTGACAGGCTGCATCTGGTGACAGGCAATGGTGACAAGTGACAGGCTGCATCTGGTGACAGGCATTGGCGACAAGTGACAGGCTGCATCTGGTGACAGGCATTGGTGACAAGTGACAGGCTGCATCTGGTGACAGGCAATGGTGACAAGTGACAGGCTGCATCTGGTGACAGGCATTGGTGACAAGTGACAGGCTGCATCTGGTGACAGGCAATAGTGACAAGTGACAGGTTGCATCTGGTGACAGGCATTGGTGACAAGTGACAGGCTGCATCTGGTGACAGGCATTGGTGACAATTGACAGGCATTGGTGACAAGTAACAGAGTGCATTTGGTGACAGGCAATGGTGACAAGTGACAGGCTGCATCTGGTGACAGGCTTCATCTGGTGACAGTCAATGGTGACAAGTGACAGGCTGCATCTAGTGACAGGCTGCATCTGGTGACAGTCAATGGTGACAAGTGACAGGCTGCATCTGGTGACAGTCAATGGTGACAAGTGACAGGCTGCATCTGGTGACAAGCTGCATCTGGTGACAGTCAATGGTGACAAGTGACAGGCTGCATCTAGTGACAGGCTGCATCTGGTGACAGTCAATGGTGACAAGTGACAGGCTGCATCTGGTGACAGGCAATGGTGACTGGTGACAGGCAATGTTGACAAGTGACACGCTGCATGTTGTGGCAGGCAACGGTGTCAAGCAACAAGCTACATCTGGTGGCAAGCAATGGTGGGAAATGACAAGCTCAGGGCTTCCACTGATTCTGCATTATGGTGAGTTAAACTATTTCATTATATATTACAATTAGGGATGAGCTTCGAGTTCGAGTCGAACTCATGTTCGACTCGAACATTGCCTGTTCGCCCGTTCGCCGAACAACGAACAATTTGGGGTGTTTGCGGCAAATTCGAAAAGTCTATGGGAGAAATCTAAAGTGCTAATTATAAAGGCTTATATGCAAGTTATTGTCCTAAAAAGTGTTTGGGGACCCAGGTCCTGCCCCAGGGGACATGTATCAATGCAAATTATTTTTTTTAAAACGGGCGTTTTTTCGGGAGCAGTGATTTTAATAATGCTTAAAGTGAAACAATAAAAGTGAAATATTCCTTTAAATTTCGTACCTGGGGGGGGGTGTATGATATGCATGTAAAGTGGCGCATGTTTCCCGTGCTTAGAACTGTCCCTGCAAAAAATTTCATTTTTGAAGGAAAAAAAGTAATTTAAAACTCGCGGCTATTAATGAATTGTCGGCTCCCGGCAATACATGCAAAAGTCATTGATAAAAAAAAAAAAGCGTGGGGGTCCCCCAGAATTCTATTACCAGGCCCTTCAGGTCTGGAATGGATATTAAGGGGAACTCCACCCCAAATTTAAAAAAAAATGGCGTGGAGTCCCCCCAAAAATCCATACCAGACCCTTATCCGAGCACACAACCTGGCCGGCCGCAGGGGAAGAGGGGGGGACGAGAGAGCGGCCCCCCTCCCTCCTGAACCGTACCAGGCCACATGCCCTCAACATGGGGAGGATGTCCCCATGTTGATGGGGACAAGGGCCTCATCCCCACAACCCTTGCCCGGTGGTTGTGGGGGTCTGCGGGCGGGGGGCTTATCGGAATCTGGAAGACCCCTTTAACAAAGGGGACCCCCAGATCCCGGCCCCCCCCTATGTGAATTGGTAAGGGGTACATTGTATCCCTACCATTTCACGAAGAAAGCGTTAAAAAAATTAAAAAAAAACACACAAACACCTTGAAAAAGTCCTTTATTAAAAAAAAAAAAAAAAAAAAAAACATTCCAGCGGAGAAATCCAGTGTCCCGCGGCGATCCCGATGTCCAGCGCTGTCCGTCATTGGTTTTGCCTGAGCGGACCTGATTAGGAACTTCCTCCTCAGTGTTTTAAATGTATAGACCCACCCCCTCTAAAGTTCCCCATCAGGTCCGCTCAGCGGACCAGATGCGGAACATGACAAGGGGCGGGTCTATACATGTATTACCACAGTGAGAGAAGTTCCCCATCAGGTCCGCCCCCTCGGTATGTCGGACCCCGCCTACGTCATTGGCCTGAGCGGGAAACTTCCTTCACTGTGTAAATTTAAATTACACAGTGAAGGAAGTTCCCCGCTCAGGCCAATGACGTAGGCGGGGTCCGACATACCGAGGGAGCGGACTTGATGGGGAACTTCTCTCACTGTGGTAATACATGTATAGACCCGCCCCTTGTCATGTTCCGCATCTGGTCCACTGAGCGGACCTGATGGGGAACTTTAGAAGGGGCGGGTCTGTCATAGAAATCCTGTCAGCTACAGGATTCCTGGACTTCCTGATTCCCAATCTCGGGCACGTCCACGCGCGCGGGCATGCTCCACAAAGCGCGCCAGAAGGGCTATTTAAACATGCCTGTGACAGACAGTCCCTGCTGTCTGCTCTACAGCGTGTAGTACCCAAGGAGACCTGATTCGTGAATTTACCTGCATCCGACCTGGCTTACCTTGACCCTTCCAGTTTCCTGCCTGCCTCTGACCTCCGGCTTTGTTTGACCAATCTTCTGCCTGATCCTCCAGTACCTTGCCGCCAGCCAATTCTACCGACCCGGCTTGCCTGACCAATCTCTCCAGTTGCTTGTTCCTGGTTCCAGTCCAGTCAGCCTCATCAGTTCCAGTCCAGTTGCTTGTTCCTGGTTCCAGTCCAGTCAGCCTCATCAGTTCCAGTCCAGTTGCTTGTTCCTGGTTCCGGTTCAGCCTGCCATACTTCCTGGGTGCCTGGATCCGTCCCAGTCTTCAGACTCTACTCTACCGTGATCCATCCTGCCAGGCACTCGTACCCCTTCTACCTCCGTGCCTCCTGTCTTCAGTACCAGGGGCCGCCGGTGGAAGCCGTAAGAGAGGCCTCCCTCTGCAGATCCGGGCTCGTCACCGTCAGGTACGTGACAGTAGCAGACAGCCATGTCTGAGCCCGGGCAGGGAGCCTCACCTATGGAGGAACTCTGTCGGCACCTGGCAGGTTTGTCTGAAGCAGTCAAGAGTCTTCAACAAGGCTACACCCGCTTGGAAGAACAAGTGCGGGCCCTCTCCAATCCTTCTGCCATCCAAGAGGGGCCCCACGCCTCTGCTTCTACAGCCGGAACAAGATCCTCACCCACAGTGGTCATGCTTCCTCCTGAACCTAAGGTTCCTACACCCGAAAGATTTTCCGGGGATCGGAGCAAGTTTAGTGCCTTCCGGAATTCGTGTGAACTGTATTTTGCCCTACAGCCCCGTACCTTTTCTCTAGAAGCCACCAAGGTGGGCTTTGTGGTCTCTTTGCTCGCTGGAGACCCTCAGAGCTGGGCCCACCGTCTCTTTGAACAGAAGGATGTATCACTAAACAACCTCGCTGCTTTTTTCAATGCCATGGCCCAGCTATACGAAGATCCCCAACTCTCAGTAACCGCAGAAGCCGCCTTGCGTTCCCTTCAACAAGGACGCAGACCAGCGGAGGACTATGTGGCAGAATTCAGGCGGTGGAGTGCGGATACCAATTGGAATGATGCCGCCCTCCGCCATCAGTTTCGCTTAGGACTTTCCGATTCCTTGAAGGACAAGCTTGCTAGAGTCGGTGTACCACAGACACTCAACCTGTTGATTGATCTAACCATCCAGATTGACCGACGTCTGAGGGAACGGAGGGCTGAAAGGACCACTGGCTTCTCCCGCCCAACCTGGATGCTTCCTCGGGCTCCTAGTCACCTGTACTCGGCTCCTGCTACACCTCCAACTCCCACATCTGACACGCCTGAACCAATGCAGCTCGGGCTCCTTCGTCCATCCCTCGCTCCTGAGGAACGCCAGCGCCGCCGAATAAATAATCTGTGCCTGTACTGCGGGGAACCCGGACATTTCGTTAGAACCTGTCCCCTGAAGCTTCGTAAGTTTCTTTCAGTTTCTTCTAACATGACTAACCTACAAGCCAAAACCACATCTCACCTTGCCCTCTCTGTTTCATTACAGCTCCCAGGAAGGACTTTGCAAGTACCCGCCATTATTGATTCCGGAGCATGCAGCTGCTTTATGGACTCAACCTTTGCCATTAAACACCAAATTCCCCTTCGTACCAAGACCCACGGACTTCGTGTCCATCTGGCTGATGGTTCCGTCATTAAGTCCGGACCTGTGACCCAGGAGACCACTCCTATACCCGCTACCATCTTTACCACCTCTGGAACCCACCAAGAATACTTATGTCTGGACATCATCTCTTCTCCGTTGTTTCCCTTGATCCTTGGTATGCCTTGGTTACAAGCCCACAATCCCACTATCAACAGGACTACGGGAATAGTTGCCTTTCCTTCTTCCTATTGCCAGCAGTCCTGTGGCTCATATAAACCTCCTGGGCCGGCCTCGTTACTATGCATTGATACAGAAGATGGCACCCGTCAATCCATCCCAGAAGTTTACCACGACTTTCTTGACGTATTTAGTAAACAAAAGGCAGAGACTCTACTGCCCCATCGGGCCTACGATTGCCCCATCGACCTACTTCCTGGAGCAAAGATTCCGTTCGATAGAGTCTTCCCTTTAACGGAGGTGGAACAAGGGGCTTTAAAAAATTATGTTGATGAGAACTTGCAAAAGGGGTTCATCCGCCCTTCCACATCCCCAGCAGGCGCAGGCATCTTTTTTGTAGAGAAAAAGGACCACACCCTTCGACCTTGTGTGGATTACCGGGAATTGAATAAAATTACAGTAAAAAATCGCTACCCTCTCCCCCTGGTACCAGAGCTATTTCAGAGACTAGGAACTGCCACCATCTTTACCAAACTTGATCTCCGCGGAGCCTACAACTTGATCCGTATCAAAGAAGGGGACGAATGGAAGACCGCCTTCCATACCCGGTATGGACATTTTGAGTACTTGGTAATGCCATTCGGGTTGTGTAACGCCCCTGCCACTTTCCAGTATTTTATCAACGATGTTCTACGGGACTTCCTAGACCTCTTTGTTATTGTTTATCTTGATGATATCTTAATTTTTTCTTCCTCCCTTGATTCTCATCGCAGACATGTCAAAAATGTGTTGGGTCGGCTCCGCCAGCATGGCCTGTATGCGAAGGCCGAAAAATGGGAGTTCGAGCAAGAGAGTATATCATTTCTGGGGTTAATCATTTCCAGCGAGGGCATCAAGATGGATCCTCAAAAGATTACCGCAATCCTGGACTGGCCAGAACCGGTGGACAAGAAGGGAATCCAACGTTTCGTTGGATTCGCCAACTTCTACCGCAAGTTCATCAGGGGGTTTTCAGCTATTATCGCACCCATTACTCAACTCACCAAGCAAGGAACACGTTTTCACTGGTCTCCTGAAGCCCAAGAAGCTTTTGAACGCCTTAAGGCCCTATTTACCTCGGCCTCTATCTTGAAACACCCAGACTCCTCACTACCATTCGTACTTGAGGTAGACGCCTCCGAAATAGCGGTAGGAGCAATACTGTCCCAAAGACAGGGAGTCAAAGCCTTGCTCCATCCAGTAGCCTTCTTCTCCCGCAAGCTTTCTGCAGCGGAGAAGAACTACGACGTGGGGGATCGGGAGCTACTAGCGATCAAGTCTGCACTAGAGGAATGGCGGTACCTGCTGGAGGGCGCGGCTCATCCGATTCTGATATTCATTGACCACAAGAACCTGGAGTACCTGAAAGCCGCGAGAAGATTGAATCCACGGCAAGCCAGGTGGGCACTCTTCTTCTCCCGGTTCTCTTTTCATGTTACTTATCGTCCTGGGGCCAAGAATATTAAGCCTGACGCCCTGTCTCAGATGTTCCATAAGTCCAAGGAGACTTCTCCGCCTGATACCATCCTTGCCCCCGGAAATTTCCTTCTTCTACAGGAGAACCTGTTCACTCAAATCAAACAAGCTTCCACCGGGCAGAGACAGTTCTCCGAGCCGGAATTGCGGGTTAAGGATGGACTATTGTGGTACCAAGACAGAATCTACGTACCTGAGAAATTAAGAGTAACCGCATTAGAACTCTGCTATGACCATGCCCTGGCCGGACATTTTGGCGTTGCCAAGACCACTGACCTGGTACAGCGCACCTTCTGGTGGCCTCGAGTACGTGAAGACTGTAGGAGGTTTGTAGATTCTTGTACAACTTGCACCCGAAACAAGGGTTCCAGATCCAAGGCCTGGGGACTACTAAAACCCTTACCCGTTCCAGATAGGCCCTGGAGAATGTTGTCCATCGACTTCATTGTCGAGTTACCCCCGGCTGAGAACCATTCCACCATCTTCGTTATAGTGGACCGTCTGTCCAAGATGGCACACTTCATCCCTATGAAAGGGACTCCCTCCGCTCCTGAAACCGCACAGGTATTCATCAGAGAAATAGTCAGACTCCACGGGGTACCAGCCAATATTGTTTCCGATCGCGGGGTTCAATTTACCTCTCGATTTTGGAGATCCCTTTGCAAAACCTTGAAAATCGAATTATCGTTTTCCTCTGCTTACCATCCACAGACCAACGGACAGACGGAGAGAACGAATCAGACGCTCGAGCAATACATGCGATGCTTCTCCTCTTTTGCTCAGGACAACTGGGTTCCCCTACTTCCGTTGGCCGAGTTTGCGTATAACAATTCCATTCACTCCGCTACCTGCCAGACTCCTTTCTTTGCAAACTATGGTTTTCATTAGGGATGAGCTTCGTGTTCGAGTCGAACATACGTTCGACTCGAACATCGGCTGTTCGATCGTTCGACGAAGATCGAACGATTTGGGCCGTTCGCGCCAAATTTGAGTGACGCGAACGGCCCACAATGCACTACGCCATCGCAGTGTCATCCAGGCGCTGTGATTGGCCAAGCATGCACTGTGACCCCGCATGCTTGGCCAATCACAGCGCCGGCAGCGAGGAGAGCAATGATTGGCCACAGGCAGGATGCCTGTGGCCAATTATTGCTGAGGGTGTTTAGTACACGCCCCACACTATAAAAGGCCGCCAGCACGGCGGCCTAGTGTAGTGTGTTCCGGAGCAGGGAAAGACAAGCATAGGCAGGGACAGTGACATTTATTTATTTCTTGCTTAACCTGGATTCCTTTAGTTTAGGGAAAGAGAAGGATAGGTAGGGAGAGTGTCAGTGTGTTTTACTGTGCGAGTCCTTGTTTCTAGGGACAAAGAAGGAAAGTGAGGGGATTTCTCCTTGTGCTATAGTGTGCTTTAAAAAAACATTTTTTCTAGGGACAGAAAACTCTACGTAGGGAGAGTGTCAGTTTCTTTCACTGTGCCAGTCCTTGTTTCTAGGGACAAAGAAGGAAAGTGAGGGGAATTCTCCTTGTGCTATAGTGTGCTTTAAAAAAACATTTTTTCTAGGGACAGAAAACTCTAGGTAGGGAGAGTGTCAGTTTCTTTCACTGTGCCAGTCCTTGTTTCTAGGGACAAAGAAGGAAAGTGAGGGGAATTCTCCTTGTGCTATAGTGTGCTTTAAAAAAACATTTTTTCTAGGGACAGAAAACTCTAGGTAGGGAGAGTGTCAGTTTCTTTCACTGTGCCAGTCCTTGTTTCTAGGGACAAAGAAGGAAAGTGAGGGGAATTCTCCTTGTGCTATAGTGTGCTTTAAAAAAACATTTTTTTCTAGGGACAGAAAACTCTAGGTAGGGAGAGTGTCAGTTTCTTTCACTGTGCCAGTCCTTGTTTCTAGGGACAAAGAAGGAAAGTGAGGGGAATTCTCCTTGTGCTATAGTGTGCTTTAAAAAAACATTTTTTCTAGGGACAGAAAACTGTAGGTAGGGAGAGTGTCAGTTTCTTTCACTGTGCCAGTCCTTGTTTCTAGGGACAAAGAAGGAAAGTGAGGGGAATTCTCCTTGTGCTATAGTGTGCTTTAAAAAAACATTTTTTCTAGGGACAGAAAACTCTAGGTAGGGAGAGTGTCAGTTTCTTTCACTGTGCCAGTCCTTGTTTCTAGGGACAAAGAAGGAAAGTGAGGGGAATTCTCCTTGTGCTATAGTGTGCTTTAAAAAAACATTTTTTCTAGGGACAGAAAACTCTAGGTAGGGAGAGTGTCAGTTTCTTTCACTGTGCCAGTCCTTGTTTCTAGGGACAAAGAAGGAAAGTGAGGGGAATTCTCCTTGTGCTATAGTGTGCTTTAAAAAAACATTTTTTCTAGGGACAGAAAACTCTAGGTAGGGAGAGTGTCAGTTTCTTTCACTGTGCCAGTCCTTGTTTCTAGGGACAAAGAAGGAAAGTGAGGGGAATTCTCCTTGTGCTATAGTGTGCTTTAAAAAAACATTTTTTTCTAGGGACAGAAAACTCTAGGTAGGGAGAGTGTCAGTTTCTTTCACTGTGCCAGTCCTTGTTTCTAGGGACAAAGAAGGAAAGTGAGGGGAATTCTCCTTGTGCTATAGTGTGCTTTAAAAAAACATTTTTTCTAGGGACAGAAAACTCTAGGTAGGGAGAGTGTCAGTTTCTTTCACTGTGCCAGTCCTTGTTTCTAGGGACAAAGAAGGAAAGTGAGGGGAATTCTCCTTGTGCTATAGTGTGCTTTAAAAAAACATTTTTTCTAGGGACAGAAAACTCTACGTAGGGAGAGTGTCAGTTTCTTTCACTGTGCCAGTCCTTGTTTCTAGGGACAAAGAAGGAAAGTGAGGGGAATTCTCCTTGTGCTATAGTGTGCTTTAAAAAAACATTTTTTCTAGGGACAGAAAACTCTAGGTAGGGAGAGTGTCAGTTTCTTTCACTGTGCCAGTCCTTGTTTCTAGGGACAAAGAAGGAAAGTGAGGGGAATTCTCCTTGTGCTATAGTGTGCTTTAAAAAAACATTTTTTCTAGGGACAGAAAACTCTAGGTAGGGAGAGTGTCAGTTTCTTTCACTGTGCCAGTCCTTGTTTCTAGGGACAAAGAAGGAAAGTGAGGGGAATTCTCCTTGTGCTATAGTGTGCTTTAAAAAAACATTTTTTTCTAGGGACAGAAAACTCTAGGTAGGGAGAGTGTCAGTTTCTTTCACTGTGCCAGTCCTTGTTTCTAGGGACAAAGAAGGAAAGTGAGGGGAATTCTCCTTGTGCTATAGTGTGCTTTAAAAAAACATTTTTTTCTAGGGACAGAAAACTCTAGGTAGGGAGAGTGTCAGTTTCTTTCACTGTGCCAGTCCTTGTTTCTAGGGACAAAGAAGGAAAGTGAGGGGAATTCTCCTTGTGCTATAGTGTGCTTTAAAAAAACATTTTTTCTAGGGACAGAAAACTCTAGGTAGGGAGAGTGTCAGTTTCTTTCACTGTGCCAGTCCTTGTTTCTAGGGACAAAGAAGGAAAGTGAGGGGAATTCTCCTTGTGCTATAGTGTGCTTTAAAAAAACATTTTTTCTAGGGACAGAAAACTCTAGGTAGGGAGAGTGTCAGTTTCTTTCACTGTGCCAGTCCTTGTTTCTAGGGACAAAGAAGGAAAGTGAGGGGAATTCTCCTTGTGCTATAGTGTGCAAAGCATTCCTCATCAACCATCTTTGAAATCCTTGTTTTTTGGACAGTCAGGGAAATTGTCGTTGTGCTATTCTGTGCAAAAGCAATAATCCTCAACCATATTTAGAAATCCTTAAGTAAAGGGACAGAGAAGGACACCTGAAGGTAGCCCTTATTGCTTTTTTCCCATCTCCCTGCAGGCCATCTATTAGAATGTCTGGAAGGCAAACAAGGAGAGGCAGACAGTCAGGAGGCAATAAAAGAGGGCAAGCAGGCTCTGTGTCTGGGGGCAACAGTGCTGGTCGTGGACGCGGTGCATTGTCATCAGCACATGGCCATGGGACACGCTTGTCCTTCTTTTCGGCAGCTGGACATGTTGAGCCACATCATGCCGAAGACTTGGTAGAGTGGATGACCAAGCCCTCCTCCTCCTCCTCCTCATCCTCTCTCACCCAGGCTCAGGGTACTGGCAAAGCAGCTGCCAAAGCGTCCTCTTCCCTGGTATCAATGTCAGACTCATCATCAGTCACTCCTTCCCTAGACCCACCATGTCCTCCTCCTGAGGAGTCCCCCGAACTGTTTGAGCACAGTGTTGGGTACATGCTCCAGGAGGATGCCCAGCGTTTCGAAGGGTCTGATGATGAAACCCAGCTACAGGAAGGCAGTAGCGTGAGAGCAGACAGAGGGGATGCTCAAGAAGGACACCAATCTGGCAGTCATGTTCCAGCAGCTGCAGCATACTGCCAGATTGGCTCCAGTGATGAGGAGGGAGGGGATGATGAGGTCACTGACTCCACGTGGGTGCCTAATAGGAGAGAGGAGGAGGAGGAGGATGAGGAGGAGGCACATCTCCAACGAGGCAGGATGCCCTTTGGTGGCCAGCGTAAGGGCAGTACACCGACGGAATCACACCGCAGAGCTCCGCCTGTGCAGGGCGCTGCCTCTGCCCGTCATTCAAAAAGTTCCTTGGTGTGGGCCTTTTTTGAGGCTAGTGCATCAGATCGCACAGCTGCTGTTTGCAACATATGTCTCAAGCGTATATCGCGTGGCCAAAACATCAGCCGCTTGGGTACCACATGCCTGACCAGACATATGTTGACCTGCCATGCAGCTCGTTGGCAAGCCTACCTCAAAGACCCACACCAAAGAACAAAGCGGACCTCTCCTTGCACCGCATCAGCTGGGATCTCCAACCCCACTATAACTTCAGTCCTCTCTGAAACATGCACTGAGAGGAATGAAGGTGTAGAATTAGGTGTGTCACAGCCAAGTACTTGCGGCCACTCTGCTAGCAGTACACCGACGTCCGATTCTAGCAGGCAAATTTCCCTGCCCCAGCTGCTGGACCGTCGAAAGAAGTTCACTCCCAGCCATCCACATGCCCAGCGGTTGAATGCTAGCTTGGCTAAATTGCTAGCGCTTCAACTGCTGCCTTTTCAGTTGGTAGACTCGGCCCCCTTCCGTGAGTTTGTGCAATGTGCGGTTCCTCAGTGGCAGGTTCCCAAACGCCACTTTTTCTCACGAAAGGCTATTCCGGCTCTCTACCGGCATGTGGAAGGCAATGTCTTGGCCTCGCTGGACAGGGCGGTCAGCGGTAAGGTGCATATTACCGCTGACTCATGGTCCAGCAGGCATGGACAGGGACGTTACCTTTCTTTCACGGCCCATTGGGTCACTCTTTTGGCAGCTGGGAAGGATGCAGGACAAGGTGCAGTAGTGTTGGAGGTTGTTCCACCGCCACGCCTCCAAAATGCTACTACTGGTTGTGACACACCTCTCTCCTCCACCCCCTCCTCTTCTTCTTCCTCCATGGCCTCTTCCTGTGGTTTGTCCTATGAACCAGCGGTGCTCCGTAGCCGTTCACGGGGCTACGCAAGTACGCAGGCAAAAAGATGCCATGCCGTGCTTGCGCTGGTGTGTTTGGGGGACAGAAGCCACACTGGGGCAGAGGTCCTGTCTGCTCTGCAGGGCCAGGCCGAGAGGTGGTTGACGCCACGCCAGCTTAAGCCAGGAATGGTGGTTTGCGACAATGGCACCAACCTCCTCTCCGCCCTCCGACAGGGACAACTGACCCATGTGCCCTGTGTGGCTCACGTCCTTAACCTGGTGGTGCAGCGGTTCTTGGGCAGGTACCCGGGCTTACAGGATGTCCTGAGGCAGGCCAGGAAAGTCTGTGTGCATTTCCGCAGATCTTATAATGCCAGTGCTCGCCTGGCTGAGCTGCAAAAGGAGTTGAACCTGCCCAAGAACCGCCTTATATGTGACATGCCCACCAGGTGGAACTCAACGTTGGCCATGCTGCAGCGGCTGCACACGCAGCAGAGGGCCATCAATGAGTACCTGTGCGACTACGGCACCAGGACAGGGTCAGGGGAGCTTGGTTTTTTTTCTCCACGCCAGTGGGGCATGATCAGGGATGCATGCACTGTCCTGGCACCATTTGAGGAGGCCACGAGGATGGTGAGCAGTGACAGTGCATGCATCAGTGACACTGTACCTCTTGTCCACCTGTTGGAGCACACGCTGCGTGGAATAATGGACAGGGCACTTGAGGCAGAACAGAGGCAGGAAGAGGAGGACTTCCTTGCCTCTCAAGGCCCCCTTTACCCAGACAGTGTTCCTTCTGTCCCACCCATCGCACAGGAAGAGGAAGAGGAGGAGGAGGAGGAGGAGGATTGTGTCAGCATGGAGGTGGAGGCTGGCACTCAGCATCATCAGCAGCAGTCTTTTAGGGATGATTTACAGTCCCAAGAAACCAGTGGACTTGTACGTGGCTGGGAGGAGGTGGCTGCGGATCATGTCGTCCTTAGTGACCCAGAGGACTCCGGAGCGAATGCCTCAGCAAACCTACGCTGCATGGCCTCCCTGATCCTGCAAAGTCTGCGGAAGGATCCTCGTATTCTTCGGATCAAGGAGAGGGACCATTACTGGCTGGCCACTCTCCTTGATCCACGGTACAAGGGTAAGGTTGCGGACCTTATGTTACCTTCGCAGAGGGAGCAGAGGATGAGACAACTCCGGGAGGCCTTGCAGAAAGGTCTGTGCAACGCGTTCCCAGAGACTGGGAGGTTACAAACTCCTGGTCCTGGACAACGAGTTGCTGAGGCTTCGGCCAGTCAAAGAAGGAGCGGTGGGGAAGGTGGCCGTCTGACCGATGCGTTCAGACAATTCTTTAGTCCGCAGCCCCAAAGTATGATCGGTTCCAGCAACCATCGCCAGCGTCTGATAAACATGGTGCAGGAATATCTAGGGGCAAGGTCAGACTTGGACACCTTCCCCACCGAAAATCCTCTGGCTTACTGGGTCTTGAGGATGGATCACTGGCCAGAGCTTGCACAGTATGCAATTGAGCTACTGGCCTGTCCTGCATCCAGCGTTCTTTCGGAACGCACATTCAGTGCTGCTGGAGGATTTGTCACGGATCACAGGGTGCGCCTGTCCACCGACTCGGTTGATCGACTGACTTTCATCAAGATGAACCAGTCTTGGATCACCACCAGCTACCACACACCTGATGCTGATATAACAGACTAATTGATTTTAACATGTCACATCCCTTCAAGACTGATGCTGATGCTGAGTGCCTGTGCTGTTATGTTGACTGGCTATCCTCCTCCTCCGAGTCCTCAATGATATGATTGATGATGATAGCTTGGAAGATCATTTTTGTTTATGGGTGCCGCCACCAGTGGCTAAGGCCCAATTTTTCAGCCCCTGTTTTACAGGGGCGTGTCATTACAATTTTTGAAGCAATACTTTGCAACAGGGCTCATTGCTGTGCTCCAAGTACAGTATCTGTGAGGGGTTGTAGTGTTGTGCCACCAGTGCCTAAGGCCCAATTTTTCAGCCCCTGTTCAACAGGGGCATGCAATTACAATTCTTGATCTAATAATTCACAGCAGGGCCCATTGCTGCACCCACCAAGAGTAACTCTGAGGGCTTACAGTGTTGTGGCAACGCCACCACCACCACCACCACCACGAAAGGCCCAATTTTTCAGCCCCTGTTCAAAAGGGGCATGTAATTACAATTCTTGATCTAATAATTCACAGCAGGGCCCATTCCTGCACCCACCAAGAGTAACTCTGAGGGCTTACAGTGTTGTGGCAACACCACCACCACCACCACCACCACGAAAGGCCCAATTTTTCAGCCCCTGTTCAACAGGGGCATGCAATTACAATTCTTGATCTAATAATTCACAGCAGGGCCCATTGCTGCACCCACCAAGAGTAACTGTCAGGGCTTACAGTGTTGTGGCACCAGCACCACCATCAAAGGCCCAATTTTTACTACCACTGTTCAACAATTATATGTAATTAAAATTCCTGATATAATAGTTGACAGCAGGGCGTTCCAGCACCAACCAAGAGTAACTGTGAGTGCTTACAGTGTTGTGCCAACACCAACAACTAAGGGGCCTATTTCTGCAGAGTATATACGGCAGGTCCCTACTTTCAAACATCCAACTTACAAACGACTCCTACTTGCAAACGCAAGAAGACAACAGGAAGTGAGAGGAAATCTACCACTAGGAAGGAAAATTCTCTCCTGTAAGAATAAATATGGGAGAAAGGTGTCTCCTCTGTACTGATGCTTTATCAGCAATCCTTGTTTCAAGAAAAACACCACATTTCAAAAACAGTTGTCATTGGGACGGAAAGTGAGGTGAAATGTTCTGAACAGGGGCACAGACAGCAAAACAAATGTTACAGGGGTGATAACCCTTACCTATGTTTTCCAAAAAGTTTAAAAATAGATTTTTGGGCTGGAGCTACACTTCAACAATGTACCTGTTCAAAATTACAAACAGATTCTACATAAGAACAAACCTACAGTCCCTGTCTTGTATGCACCGCCTGTATACGGCTGTTCAGAGTATATAGGGCCTTTTTTATTTTATGTGCGGGGTTCCCCTTAATATCCATACAAGACCCAAAGGGGCTGGTAATGGGCTGGGGTAGGGGGGGGGGGTCATGGGGTAGCTATGCCATTTTTATTAAAGATTTTCATCCATATTACCGGGACCAGACATTACATTAAAGCCGCAAGCAGTTTTAAATGGCTTTTTTTTCCTTTAGAAGTGTCATTTTGTGCAGGGACAGTTCTAAACACGGGAAACACGTGGCACTTCACAGGCATACTTTAGACACCCCCCAGGTACGATATTTAAAGGAATATTTGACTTTTTTTTTTTTCACTTTATGCATCATTAAAATGACTGCTCCCGAAAAACGACTGTTTTTAAAACTTCTTTTTGCATTGATACATGTCCCCTGGTGCAGAACCCGGGTTCCCAAACCCTTTTTAGGACAATAACATGCATAATAGTTGTTATAATTAGCACTTTAGAATTCGAACGTTCGCATCCATTGTATTTAATAGGGTTCTAATGTTCGTACGAACTTTCGGTCCGTTCGCGGGTTCTGGTGCGAACCGAACCCGGGGGTGTTCGGCTCATCACTAGTTTTCATCCTACTTTTCTGCCTAATTCCCTTCCTGAGTGTCCTGTACCTGCAGTCCAGGAAAAGTTTAATTTTTTCTCGGTCAATAACCAGCTTCTACAAGAGACCATGACCAAAACTCAAGAACGCAACAAGACAATCTATGACAAGAAGAGACGGGGCGAATTAGTGTTGGTACCTGGCGACCAAGTATGGCTATCTACCACAAACCTAAGAATGGCATGCCCTTCTAAAAAACGGGGCCCCAAATTTTTAGGTCCATTCCCTGTTAAGAGGAAAATTAATGAAGTAGCTTATGAATTGGAACTTCCTGACTCTCTTAGAATCCATCCAGTCTTTCATGTCTCTCTCCTAAAACCCACAGTCTCCAATCCGTTTCCAGATCGGAAGCCGGATCACCCTGATCCGATCATTATTGACGGTGAGCAGGAATTCGAAGTAGAAGCTATCATGGACTTCAGGAGAAGAAATAACCAGAACCAATTCCTAATTAAATGGAAGGGCTACGGACCCGAGGAAAACTCATGGGAACCCAAAGAGAATATCCATGCCAGAAGTTTGGTACAGGCTTTCAAAAGGACTCACCCTGGAAGGTTCACCCGGCTGGGCATCCGGAGGCTGCCCCTTGGGGGGGGGGCAATGTCATAGAAATCCTGTCAGCTACAGGATTCCTGGACTTCCTGATTCCCAATCTCGGGCACGTCCGCATGCGCGGGCACGTGCGCGCGCACGCGCTTAGCGGGGGCGCGCGCACGCTCCACAAAGCGCGCCAGAAGGGCTATTTAAACATGCCTGTGACAGACAGTCCCTGCTGTCTGCTCTACAGCGTGTAGTACCCAAGGAGACCTGATTCGTGAATTTACCTGCATCCGACCTGGCTTACCTTGACCTTTCCAGTTTCCTGCCTGCCTCTGACCTCCAGCTTTGTTTGACCAATCTTCTGCCTGATCCTCCAGTACCTTGCCGCCAGCCAATTCTACCGACCCGGCTTGCCTGACCAATCTCTCCAGTTGCTTGTTCCTGGTTCCAGTCCAGTCAGCCTCATCAGTTCCAGTCCAGTTGCTTGTTCCTGGTTCCAGTCCAGTCAGCCTCATCAGTTCCAGTCCAGTTGCTTGTTCCTGGTTCCAGTCCAGTCTGCCTCTTCAGTTCCAGTCCAGTTGCTGTGTTCCTGGTTCCGGTTCAGCCTGCCATACTTCCTGGGTGCCTGGATCCGTCCCAGTCTTCAGACTCTACTCTACCGTGATCCATCCTGCCAGGCACTCGTACCCCTTCTACCTCCGTGCCTCCTGTCTTCAGTACCAGGGGCCGCCGGTGGAAGCCGTAAGAGAGGCCTCCCTCTGCAGATCTGGGCTCGTCACCGTCAGGTACGTGACAGGGTCTATACATTTAAAACACTGAGGAGGAAGTTCCCCATCAGGTCTGCTCAGGCAAAACCAATGACGGACAGCGCTGGACATCGGATCGCCGCGGGACACTGGATTTCACCGCTGGAATGTTTTTTTTTTTTTAATAAAGGACTTTTTCAAGGTGTTTGTGTGTTTTTTTTTACATTTTTTTACGCTTTCTTCATGAAATGGTAGGGGTACAATGTACCCCTTACCAATTCACATAGGGGGGGCCGGGATCTGGGGGTCCCCTTTGTTAAAGGGGTCTTCCAGATTTCCGATAAGCCCCCCGCCCGCAGACCCCCACAACCACCGAGCAAGGGTTGTGGGGATGAGGCCCTTGTCCCCATCAACATGGGGACATCCTCCCCATGTTGAGGGCATGTGGCCTGGTACGGTTCAGGAGGGAGGGGGGCCGCTCTCTCGTCCCCCCCTCTTCCCCTGCGGCCGGCCAGGTTGCGTGCTCGGATAAGGGTCTGGTATGGATTTTTGGGGGGACTCCACGCCATTTTTTTTTTAATTTGGGGTGGAGTTCCCCTTAAAATCCATGCCAGATCTGAAGGGCCTGGTATGGATATTTAGGGGGAACCCCACGCCATTTTTTTTTTATTTGCGGCGGGGTTCCCCTTAATATCCATTCCAGACCTGAAGGGCCTGGTAATTGAATTCTGGGGAACCCCCACGCTTTTTTTTTTTTTTTTTATCAATGACTTTTGTATGTATTGATAAAAGCCGACAATTCATTAATAGCCGCGAGTGAGTTTTAAATGACTTTTTTTCCTTCAAAAATGACACTTTGTGCAGGGACAGTTCTAAGCACGGGAAACATGCGCCACTTTACATGCATATCATACACACCCCCCAGGTACGAAATTTAAAGGAATATTTCACTTTTATTTTTTAATTTTAAGCATTATTAAAATCACTGCTCCCGAAAAAACGGCCGTTTTTAAAACTTCTTTTTGCATTGATACATGTCCCCTGGGGCAGGACCCGGGTCCCCAAACACTTTTTAGGACAATAACTTGCATATTAGCCTTTATAATTAGCACTTTAGATTTCAAACGTTCGAGTCCATTGTATTTAAAAGGGTTCTAAAGTTCACACGAACATTTTGTCTGTTCGCAGGTTCTGGTGCGAACCGAACAGGGGGGTGTTCGGCTCATCCCTGATTACAATGTAGTAATATAAATGTGATTTGATCATCCTGACACCATATCGATCATAATGTTAGGATGATTTATGTGCTAACACCAGCCATTTGCCCGACAAATCACCCGCTGCCAAATTCCCTGTCAGCGAGACTACACCCCCCTCATCTTTTTTTGGGAAGGAAGGGGGGTATCTCTGAATGGCAGTTTGGAAATGTGGTCACCCTAGCCGCCACTGCAGCGCTGTTGTTGCAGCATGTTGCATCACTGAGCTGGGATCAGAGCGTAGCTGGTCGGTGGCAGTGGAGAGAAAGGGGGGAGCTTTTGTGGTGCTACACAATACTCTTTGCAGGAAGGGGCTAGGGTGACCACATTTCCAAACTACCATTCAGGGACACCCTCCCTTCCCAAAAATCAGCTTGTGCTGTAACGAATCACAGCACAGTGATTGGACACAAGAGGCGGGATTTATGATTTCTCCAATCACAAGCAGGGGGCGGGGATTGTGCTCCTCTAGGCATTCCCGGCCAGGACAAGTACTGTTGGTGAGTAAAGCGGTCACGTGGCGGCCTTTTTTGGTGGCATCAGATTGGCCTGGGACACTGTATTGTCCTGGAATGAAGGTGCCCGGGACCGATCTACAAAATGCGGGACTGTCCCGGGCAATCCGGGACACGTGGTCACCCTAGAAGGGGCATGTCTCTTTGCTGAATATATTGGGCTGTCTCTTTGCTTTATGGAAACGTCTCTTTTGCTGGATGGGCATAGGATTTTTTTTTGGGGGGGGGCAGCATTTCATTCTTGGGCCCAGGCAGCACAATGTCTTGGGCCAGCCCTGAGTGGTGCACTGTCGCACCTGCAGTATGTGAGTACCCCGGCAAGGGATCTCTCTTTTTATTTAAATAAATATTGTTAAAACGTTACTTGCACCATCCGGGTTTTTTTCTTATATATTCTATGATCTGGAGCTGCCTGCCAAGGAACTAGGATTATCGATTAGAACCCAGGTGTGGTTCATAAGCGTACACAGACCAAGCTTAGTTGCAAGGTCGCACGCTCTAAGGTGAGCGTCCATTACCATAGGTGAGCACCTGTGTGACTACACTTTGGCATGACTTTTGGATCACTCACTGGGCCGTGTGTTGCTGTATGAACTGTATTATGCATCACCCTTGGATTGCTGCTACTGATTACATGCACTAAAGCACTGTGGAATTTTTCATTCATTTTTTATCCACACTGAAGCACCTTAGAATACTTTTATATGGACTTGTGTGTCATTTTTAAGGATTGGACTGTTTTGTTTACCACTATTATTTACTATGTATGTCTATGCACTTATGCACCTTAGTGTGATGCGATTTTTTTTTTAATCATTATTTATATATATTTTTACTTGTACTATTTGTTTGCACATATCTACATCACTTACCAGACACATATCCCCCTTACTTTGTATAGCGGTGTGTGCACTATCATTCATTAGCGCTGCGTTTTGTTCATTTTACTTAATTGGCAATATCGGCATCAGGGACTTGATAGTCCATGAATTAATTATTTTGACAGATACACTCTTTTATCTGTCACAAAACCTCTGGCAGGACTGACTGCCCATTCGGAAAGCACACTGGATGCAGGGCAGCCCAGCAGCTCAATTACATACTGGGCAAGCTCTGGCCACTGGTCTATTCTCATGACCCAGTAACCAAATGGATTGTCTATTGGAAAGCTCTACATGTCTGTTTTTGCCCCTAGATAATCTTCCACCATGTGATGCAGATGCTGCCGATGGTATGTTGAAACTGACAGTCCTGGGCGCCGAGGCCTAACATTTTTTTTAAATGCATCACTCAGGCAGCCCCCTTCTCCAGCACTCCTTCTTTGACCAACAGAAGCCTTGGAATGTAACCTACCAAAGTCTGGAAAGGTGTTACATAAACTCCTCTTTAAGGTATCCTCAAGATATTTCATCCTGTGCTCCCTCTGTGAGGACAGGATGAGTTACGAGACTTTTCCTCCATAACGGTGGTCTAGGTGGGTTGCCAACCAATAATGATCCTTCTCCTTGATGCCACAAGATCTTGGGTCCTTTTTCGCAGACTTCGAAGAATAAAGGAGCCCATGCACCGCAAGTTTGCGGAGGCATGAGAAGCAGTCCTCGGGTCACTGAGGATTACAGTATCTGAAACTGCCTCCTCCCAGCCACGTACTACTCCCAAGGCTTTTGGGGACTGAAAACCATCTCTTACGGTTTGTATGTCTTCCTCTGCTTCAATGCCTTCAAAACTACCAGAAATCAGGAAGTTTATGGGCAGTTGGAATTCCTGCTGAACTTAAACCAACCGAACACTGGCTGCATATGACCACCTGATGGCTACACACTCTTCTGGCCTGCCTTAGAAGATCTTGCAGCCCTGTGTACCTGTTTAAGGAACACTGCACCATCAAATTGAGGACATGCGCCAGGCATGTGTCAACTTTCCCTGTCGAAGGGCGGACAGATAGTGCCATTATTACATACCCCCATTCCTGTCTCAAGCTGCTGTGGCATGAACCACCTCTGGGCCTGCCCCTGCAGAGCTGAAAGAATCTCTGCTCCGGTGTGGCTGCTGTCCTCTAGACAAACCAGCTGAAGCACTGCATGGCATCTTTTAGCCTGATTCGTTGAATAGCCCCTTGAACACTTAGTGGGTACTGGTGGTTCATAGGACAATTTAGTAGAGGAGGACATGGAGGAAGAGGAGGAGGGTTGAGCTGACAGATCTTGCACCATCACCACCAGCTGTATAAAGACATGGTGGCAAAACAAGCTCCAGCACCGAGCTCTGTCCTGCATCCTTCCTAGTTCTAAGCAGAGTTACCCAGTGTGCTGTGAACAAAATATATTGTCCCTGACCATGTGTCAGCAGTAATGTGGACCTTGCAGCTGACTGCCTTGCCCAACAATGCCAAAACATTGCTTTCCACGTGATGGTACAGAGCTGGAATGGCCTTACGTGCAAAGAAAGAGCGACTGGGAACCTGCCATTGTGGTACAGCACTTTCTGAAAATCCACCAGATGGAAAGGCAGTAGTTGTAGAGCCAGCAATTTGGACAAGCTGGAATTCAGACGCTGGTCAGGGAGTGTATTTTTTTTTTTCGATGCAGCAAGCTGGGACAGAGAAATGTGTCTGCTATACATCTGGTGGTGGGCTGCTGGCAAACATGTTGCAAGGACCTGACACTATTTTCTATACCATCATCCCTGTCAGTGGAGGCTGCTAAGTGGTCATGAGATTTGCGGGAGTAGACATAAAAGGTGAGGAATGAGGAGGAGAAGAATTGTGTCCCTTTTGTTTGGCTTTAAGCTGCTCTTGCCAATGGGCTGAGTGGTGGGAGGTTAAATGTATTTGCAAGCATGTGGTACCCAAATGGCTGATGTTTTTGCCATGCTTGCTTGCGGCAGACATTGCAACAATGCAATTGGCTGCACATGTGCTAAAAAGGGCCCACACAGCTGAGTTGTGGGAAGTGGGCCTGGGAGATAACAGCTCCACAATCTGATGGAATAGGGTGGCCGCTCTCTACTCTTCCATGATGGCCACCTCTAGAGGACATCCTGCCTCGTTGGAGTTGTGCCTCACCTTCCACTTCTGCTCTATCCGGCACCCTAGTCACGTCAGTGACCTCATCATCCCCTCCATCCTCTTCATCACTGGATCCAACTTGGCAATACGCTGTGGCTGGGGGAACATGACTGCCAATTTGTTGTTTATCAGTGTTCTCCTCTTTGTAGGCTCATGTTCCTACCTTCCTCTACCTTAGAACCAACATAAGAATCGCGTAATAGCTGTGCATCAAGAAGCAAGTGGCTGGCGCTGTGTTCAAATAATTCAGCTGACTACTCTGTGCATGTTGCTGGGGCTATGGCAGGAGTAGCTGTGGACAAGGAGGCAGAATAAGCTGCTCTGGCAGCTGCAGTGGACTGCGCACTTGTCTCTGCTTGGGTCATAGAGGAGGAGAATGATGAGGATGGTTTAGTAAGCCAGTCCACCACCTCCTCTGTATGCTGTAGCTGGATAGCACGGGCAACATCACTAAACAGAGGAAATTATGCCCTGCCTGAGGACAGACCACATGTCAGGGTCACCTGTGGCCAGGTGACAGATGCACACCGTAGGGGGACAGGGGTGCACCGCGAGGTAGTGAACCCTATGGCTGGCTTCTGCGGATAGGAAACTGGGTGGTTGTGGAAAGCGGGACAAGAGGAGCACAACCGGGATCCTAACGGGAGCTAGAGCCAAGATTCCCCAGGGCGCGGAGTCTAAGACCCAGCTGGTCTTCTCCAGGGCCTCTAGTGGTGAGGATGTTACGCTGCAGGCTGGGACCAGGTCGCGGCCCCTGGAGTTTCCTAGCTCACACCCCGTAGGATAAGGGGAAAAGAGGGGAAGCAGCAGCACACGATAAGAGAGAACCGAAACAAGCTGAAGGTCAGGGGCCACAAGCAGACAAGGATAACGAAGAACGAGCCGAAGGTCAAGGGTCACGAGCAGACAGGGATAGTCGGGGACAAGCCAATAACGTAACAGAGAGACAGACGTAGCACACGGCAGGCAGGAACCCAAACACACAATGCCTAACAAACACGTTGATCAGCAAAGCAGGCTTGCAGTGCACAGGTTAATATAGTGTTCTGTGATAGGGCCTGGGGTGGAGTCAGGCTGGGAGGAGATTATAAAGGAAGCCAGGTGAAGGAGGTCTGGTCTCTAGATGAACACATGAGGAGGAAGGTAAGATGGCAGACAGACATTAATGCATATCCATGACAGTACCCTCCCTCTTACGAGGCCTCCCCCTTCCCCGCCTGGGCCCAGGTTTAGAGGGAAACTTCAGATGAAACTCCTTTAACAGACGAGGTGCAAAGACCTCAGATGCAGTGATCCAAGACCTCTCCTCAGGACCAAACCCTTTCCAATGAACGAGGTACTGAAGAACGCCTTTACAGAGTCGGGAGTCCAGAATTTGACTGATCTCGTACTCCTGATTATCCTCAGAGACAGGCGCCACGGTAGGGAGAGGACGAGAGAATTTATTGAGGACTAAAGGCTTTAGAAGAGCAACATGAAAGGAGTTAGTGATTTTAAGGCTCTTAGGAATCTGGAGTTTGAAACAAACCGGATTCAGTTTAGCAGTTACCGTGTATGGACCGATGAATCGTGGAGCAAACTTCAGAGAAGGAACTCGGAGCTTGATGTTCCTGGTAGAGAGCCAGACTTTGTCCCCTGGCTGAAGAGAAGGCGGTTTACGCCTGCGGCGGTCGGCAAAGCCTTTGAATTTTTCAGCAGCTGCCCGGAGGGAATCATGAACGTGACCCCAAACGGAATTGAGAGACTCCTGAACCGAAGCCAAAGCTGGAATGTCTGGAGAACAGATCATGGGAAGAGGAAGTTGAGGGTGTTTTCCATAAACTGTGAAAAAGGGTGTCTTCTGCGAACTGGTATTCACATGATTGTTATGGGAGAATTCTGCCCACGGGAGTAGAGAGGACCAAGCGTCATGGTGAGAAGACACAAAGGTGCGAAGAAAGACCTCTAACTCCTGATTAACCCTCTCAGTCTGTCCATTGGATTGGGGATGGTAAGAAGAAGAAAAATCCAAGACAATATTGAGGGATTTGCAAAAGGCTCTCCAAAAACGAGACGTGAATTGGACTCCCCTGTCGGAAACAATATGAGAAGGGACCCCATGTAGGCGGAGAATTTCCCGAATGAAAATGGGAACCAAGGCAGGGGCAGAAGGAAGACCAGGAAGAGGAACAAAATGAGCCATCTTGGAGAATCGATCGATTACCACCCAAATGACTGTATTATTCTCAGACAGTGGGAGATTGGTGATAAAATCCATGGCAATATGGGCCCAGGGTTCCTTAGGAATGGGCAAGGGCATGAGGAGACCAGCAGGAGCTTGTGTGGAGGATTTGGACTGAGCACAGACATGACAAGCTTTAACGTAGTCTTTGACGTCTGAGCGGAGATTAGGCCACCAGTAGTGACGACTGATGAGTAGGAAGGATCGGAGGAATCCAGAATGCCCTGCCACCTTGGAATCATGTCCCCAACGAAGGATCTTAGCTCTTAGCTCAGTGGGGACAAAGGTCTTACCAGGCGGAATTTTTTACTTCAGGGTGGTAGAGTGGGCAACAATGCATGAGGTGGGAATGATCGGCTCAGGTTCAGGGGCGGACTCCTCGTCCAAAGTGTCAAATGACCTAGAGAGCGCATCAGCCCGACCGTTGCAGGAACCAGGTTTGTAGGTAATCGTGAAATTAAAACGGGCAAAGAAGAGACTCCACCTGGCCTGTCTAGGATTCAGACGTTTAGCATTCTGTAGATACTGTAAATTCTTGTGATCGGTAAAGATCGTTATGGAGTGAGGGGAACCCTCCAAGAGATGACGCCACTCCTCTAACGCCAATTTAATTGCGAGAAGTTACCGATCACCGATGGCATAATTCCTCTCTGCCTGAGAATTTTTTTTGGAGAAGAACGCACATGGTTGGCGTCTCTTCTCAAAGATTTGAAGAAGCACAGCTCCCACCCCCATTGAGGAAGCGTCCACTTCAATAAAAAATGCATTCCCAGGATTTGGTCTCCTCAAGAGGGGGCCAGAAACAAAGGCCTGTTTCAGGTTGTGAAATGCAGAGACAGCTTCGGGAGGCCAGTCTCTGGCATTCACACCCTTCTTGGTCAAAGCGATAATAGGCGCGGCAATGGAAGAGTAATTCCTTATGAACTGCCTATAATAATTAGTGAAGCCAAGAAAGCGCTGTGTGGCCTTGAGGCTAGCAGGAAGAGGCCAGTTGGTGATAGCCAAGACCTTCCCAGGGTCCATACGAAGACCCGAACATGAGACGAAGCACCCCAAAAACAGGACCTCAGAACATTCAAAGGAACATTTCTCCAGCTTGGCATAGAGATTGTTCTCTCTAAGACGTTGAAGTACAGTGCGGACATGGTTTCTGTGGATGAGCAGATTTTCAGAAAAGATCAGAATGTCATCCAGATAGATGACAACAAACTGGTACAGCAGATCTCTGAAGATTTCATTGACAAAGTTTTGAAACACGGCTGGAGCATTACACAGACCAAAAGGCATCACCAGATATTCGTAATGCCCGTCTCTAGTGTTGAATGCAGTCTTCCATTCGTCACCCTCCCGTATTCGAATGAGATTGTACGCGCCTCTGAGATCCAACTTGGTGAAAATGGAGGCACCCTTCAACCTATCGAATAGCTCAGATATTAAGGGTAAGGGGTATCGATTTTTAATAGTAACCGCATTTAAACCCCGATAATCGATGCAGGGTCTTAAGGTACCATCCTTTTTGGCAACAAAAAAGAACCCTGCCCCTGCAGGCGATGAGGATTTCCGGATGAAACCTCTCTCCAGATTCTCTGCGACATACTCCGACATGGCCTGCGTCTCTGGGATGGACAGAGGGTAGGTACGACCCCTGGGTAGAGTTGCTCCGGGGACAAGATCAATAGCACAGTCAAAAGACCTGTGGGGAGGAAGCACCTCAGCTGATTTCTTACAGAACACATCCCGGTAATCGCTGTATGCAGCAGGAAGATCAGAAGAAACAGAAGTGGCAGCAACCGGAAGACTCTCCTTGGGGGTCACCTTGAGAAGACACGACGAGAAACATGAGGAACCCCAGGCCAGGATCTGCCCAGAGACCCAGTCCACATGTGGAGAGTGGAGCTGTAGCCAAGGGAGGCCCAATACAACTGGGGGAGAGGCCTTGGGTAGAATAAGAAAGGATATCCACTCCTGGTGGAGAATCCCTACCGACATCCTAATGGGTAGCGTCTGGAAGCGAATAGGGCCCCCTGGGAGAACAGTGCCATCAATTGCCGAGACTACCAATGGGGTAGTGAGAGGTGAAAGGGTAAGCTTCATAGAAGAAGCAGTTCTCCAATCCATAAAATTGCCGGCAGCCCCGGAATCCAGGTATGCAAGGGTTGACTGAGGAGAAGTGCCTACATGAAGGAACACCGGCAAGAGCAGGCGAGAAGGTGATGTTTCTGGGTCCAATACTCCACCTTCCAAATGTATTAGACCCGAGCGTTTCCCGGACGAAGCGAGCAGGAGTCACGAAAATGACCCTTGCCCCCACAATAGAGGCACAAGCCCAGAGTTCTGCGCCTAGCACGTTCTTCGGGGGTTAGTCTGGTCCGGCCCAGCTGCATAGGTTCTTCAGCAGGTAGAGGATGCTCCACGGAATGAAGGGAGGGGAGCTCAGACTGGCTAGGACCCAGAGAGTGCTGGCGTCTTTTTTCTAAGGACCTCTCTTGAAAACGAATGTCGATCTGGTTGCATAATGAAATTACATCGTCCAGACCGACGGGAATGGCTCTTCCCGCTAATTCGTCTTTCACTCGGTCAGAAAGGCCATGTAAAAAGGTAGCGACCAGGGCCTCATTATTCCAGCTCAATTCAGCTGTGTGGATACGGAACTGAAGAGCATATTGCCCCACTGAACTAGATTCTTGGCGAAGACGTAAGACAGCACTAGCCGCTGAAGAAGCCGAGCCGGCTCTTCGAAGATATTACGAAAGAGCTTCAAGAAATCGGACAGACTGGAAACCACCAGATCGTTCCTCTCCCACAGGGGGGCAGCCCAGGCCAAAGCTTCACCGGAGAGGAGGGAAATGATATAGGCTACCTTAGCCCGGTCAGACAGGAAGCTTTGAGGCTGAAGCTCAAAATGAATTGTGCATTGGCTGAGAAACCCCCTGCAGGCCTTGGAGTCCCCAGAGAAACGGAACGGAGCTGGCAATCTTAGTGAGTGTGAGGCTGCGACTGGTGCGATAGGTACAGCCGCTGGTTGTACTTGGGGTTGCGGATTCGGGGTTCCCAAGGAGACCTGAAGCTGCTCGAATCGAGAAGCCAGATCCTGGAGGAATCACATCACCTGAGTCTGATTTGATTCCTGGGTCTCAAGTCTGCGAACTATGCCCTGCAATGGATCATCCGCGGGAAGCGGGATGTCAGCCGGGTTCACGGCTGATCAAACTGTCAGGGTCACCTGTGGCCAGGTGACAGATGCACACCGTAGCGGGACAGGGGTGCACCGCGAGGTAGTGAACCCTATGGCTGGCTTCTGCGGATAGGAAACTGGGTGGTTGTGGAAAGCGGGACCAGAGGAGCACAACCGGGATCCTAACAGGAGCTAGAGCCAAGATTCCCCAGGGCGCGGAGTCTAAGACCCAGCTGGTCTTCTCCAGGGCCTCTAGTGGTGAGGATGTTACGCTGCAGGCTGGGACCAGGTCGCGGCCCCTGGAGTTTCCTAGCTCACGCCCCGTAGGATAAGGAGAAAAGAGGGGAAGCAGCAGCACACGATAAGAGAGAACCGAAACAAGCTGAAGGTCAGGGGCCACAAGCAGACAAGGATAACGAAGAACGAGCCGAAGGTCAAGGGTCACGAGCAGACAGGGATAGTCGGGGACAAGCCAATAACGTAACAGAGAGACAGACGTAGCACACGGCAGGCAGGAACCCAAACACACAATGCCTAACAAACACATTGATCAGCAAAGCAGGCTTGCAGTGCACAGGTTAATATAGTGTTCTGTGATAGGGCCTGGGGTGGAGTCAGGCTGGGAGGAGATTATAAAGGAAGCCAGGTGAAGGAGGTCTGGTCTCTAGATGAACACATGAGGAGGAAGGTAAGATGGCAGACAGACATTAATGCATATCCATGATACCACATCCACCTTTGTCTGTGGACACAGACGCTGCTGGCCCCCTCACAGTGGCATGGGAACGTCTGCTCTCTTTGTTGGCCTCCCAGACATGATGGGTGGGGGCTGTGAGGGGGTTAGCTCGGCAGCGGGTGTGTGTGACCCCCGGGATGGGCTCCCCACCCAAAAACAGGCCCAGCAGACGGAGGTTGTGGTTTTCAAAATCAAAAAGGTGCGGTTTATTTTCTATTTACAGTGACAAAAACACAGCAAGGCAAAAAAAAACATAAACAAAATAAATCCTGGTCAACTTGACCTCTGACTAAACATACAGGTTTCCTAACTAACAACTGGGATCAGCCTAGTGCTGTCCTAGTCCCTAAGTCCCTGGTTTTAAATGTCCAAGCAAATATATAGCCACACAGGCTTTCTCTCACCGCACAGGGGTTCACTCTCCCTAGACAGTCCACACAGGTCTGCTTCCAGGCATGAGCTAACATCTAATGAAGCTGGGAGTTCTTATAGAGGCCTAAATGAGCTGACAAGCTTCAGCTGGCCTCATCAACTCCCTGTCTGTACGACGCCCCACACTCTCCCTAGAGGTATGAGTCATCCATGAGCCTACTAGCCTCAGCTGGGCTTGTACAACTCTCCACCCTAGTTGTATAAGTCGGCGTAAAGCCTGAATCTGGGCGAAATATATCTACCCCCCTGGATGCAACCAGGTGACTTTACCTTCCTGCTGTCACATACCCCCCCCTCTTGTTTTAACCTCGGGGTTGGAACACCAGCAATCAGGCATTCATGTACTCGAGACAAAGCATCCACATTCCCCATTTGAACGCCAGGGCGATGCTTTACTGTGAAGTTGAATTCCTGGAGGGCCAGGAACCACCTATTCACTCTTCTATTTGTTTCCTTGTTTTGAGCCATCCACTTTAACGGAGCGTGATCCGTAACCATGTCAAAGTGCCTACCTAGCAGGTAGTACCGAAGGGAATCTAGAGCCCACTTCACCGCTAAACACTCCTTTTCAACGGTGGCGTAATTTACCTCATGGGACTTCAACTTCCTGCTGAGGTAAATGACTGGGTGCTCTTCCCCGTTCCAGACCTGGGACAATACTGCTCCTAACCCCACATCTGACGCATCACTTTGTACGACAAAGTCTCTAGAGAAGTCGGGTGAGTACAACACTGGCTGGCTACATAAGGCTTGTTTCAAGAATTGGAATGCTGCCTCAGCCTCGGGGGTCCATTTAATCATGACCGACCCTTTCCCCTTCGTCAGGTTGGTTAGGGGCACAGCCTTAGAAGCAAAGTGGGGAATGAATCGCCGATAATACCCAGCGATTCCCAGAAAGGCTCGTACCTGCTTCTTGCTGTTGGGACGTGGCCAACTCTGGATGGCCTCGACTTTGTTGAGTTGGGGTTTTATTACTCCCCTCCCAATGGTGTACCCAAGATATTTGGCCTCCTCCTGCCCAATGGTACACTTCTTGGGGTTAGCCGTAAACCCTGCTTCCCGAACAGAGTCCAGGACTGCTTGCACTTTTGGCAGATGTGAGGCCCAATCTGTGCTATGGACAATTATGTCATCCAGGTAAGCCGCAGCATACTTCCGATGGGGCCTCAGCATCTGGTCCATTTTCCGCTGGAATGTGGCTGGCGCATTCTGTAACCCGAACGGCATTCTTTTATATTGGAACGCCCCGTCTGGGGTTACAAATGCGGTTTTCTCTTTGGCCGACTTGGCCAGGGGGATTTGCCAATACCCTTTTGTGAGGTCAAGAGTCGTCATGTATCGGGCTGTTCCCAGCCGGTCGATCAACTCATCTATACGTGGCATGGGGTAGGTGTCAAATTTTGTAACTTTGTTCAACTGACGAAAATCGTTACAAAATCGCCAGCTCCCATCCGGTTTAGGCACCAACACAATGGGACTAGACCAATCACTTTGGGACTCCTCTATCACCCCTAAGTTCAGCATTTTCTGTACTTCCTCCCGTATTGCCTCCCGTCGGGCCTCTGGGATCCGATAGGGTTTTAACTTCACCCTTTCACCGGGCGGGGTAATAATGTCATGCTCTACCCCAGATGTTTGTCCCGGCAGCTCAGAGAATACCTCCTTGTTGCGAAGCACAAACTCCTTAACCTCCTGTTGTTGGGGTTGTGACAAGGTGGCTGCGATTCCAACCTCAGGAATCACGCAACCAGTTTGAGCTGGTGACCAAGTGTCTGCGACTAGGGACTCTCTATCCCTCCAGGCTTTCAACAGATTAACGTGATAGATCTGTTCGGGCTTTCGCCTTCCTGGTTGTCTGACCTTGTAATTCACTTCGCTCACTTTTTCCATTATCTCGTAGGGGCCTTGCCATTTGGCAAGGAATTTACTTTCAACCGTAGGGACAAGTACCAATATCCTATCCCCCGGGGAAAAGGTACGGGTCTTGGCTCCACGGTTGTACACTCTCTGCTGTGCCAACTGCGCTTGGGCCAAATGTTCCTTCACGATGGGCATTACCTGTGCAATTCGATCTTGCATCAGGGCGACATGCTCAATCACACTCCTGTGGGGAGAACTCTCACTTTCCCAAGTTTCCTTGGCAATATCCAACAGCCCTCTTGGGTGTCTCCCATACAGTAACTCAAAGGGGGAGAATCCCGTAGAGGATTGGGGCACCTCCCTAATAGCAAACATCAAATAAGGAAGTAGACAGTCCCAATCCCTTCCATCTCTATCCACCACTTTCTTCAACATTTGTTTTAGGGTTTTGTTGAATCTTTCAACCAGCCCATCGGTTTGGGGGTGATACACAGATGTACGCAATTGCGTCACTTTGAACAATTTACACAGCTCTTTCATAACCCGGGACATAAAGGGTGTACCTTGGTCCGTAAGCAGTTCTTTACAAATACCCACCCGGCTAAAAACAAGAGATAGCTCTTTGGCTATGGTTTTGGCCGAGGTATTTCTGAGAGGGATCGCTTCTGGATAACGGGTGGCATAGTCCATTATAACCAATATGTACTGGTGCCCCCTAGCGGACTTGATTATAGGACCTACCAAATCCATTGCGATTCTCTCAAACGGGACCTCAATGATGGGTAGAGGGACCAGCGGGCTACGGAAATGTGGCATCGGGGCCGACCTCTGACACACAGGGCAGGAGGAACAATAATTTTCTATGTCCTTCATCACCCCAGGCCAATAGAATCTCTGTAATACCCTCTCTCGGGTTTTCTCTGTCCCCAGATGACCTCCAAGAATGTGCCCATGGGCCAACTCCAACACCAACTTCCTGTAAGGTTTGGGCACCACAAGCTGCTCAACGGTTTCTTCTGCCCTTTTTGCCACCCGATACAGTAGGTCCTTCTCTACGCTGAAGTATGGGTAAGTGCCGGTATTATCTGGGTTCACTAACTCGCCATCTATTTTCACTACGTTTTCCCGTGCCTTTATTAGGGCGGGGTCTTTCAACTGTTCTGTGGCAAAGTTTTCCCTGTGAACCTCAAGATCAGAAAACTCCACAGACGGTAGGTTTTCGTCTGAGGAGGTGGGCTCCTCTCCAGTTTCTTGAGTCTCCCCTGCCAATACTGACAAGGGAAATTCCGGAGAGTCCTCACCACTCTCAGGGGAGTTCTGGCTATCACATTCCTGGTACATAGGGGCACCAGTGGGGGGCTCAGGATCATCCCACAGTTCCCAGAACTTCGGAAAATCCCTTCCCACAATGGCGTCATGCGGTAACTGAGATACTAAGCCCACTGGATGAGAGAGGGTACCTCTGGGGGTCTCGAAACACACTGTAGTCACTGGATACTCTCGGGTGTCCCCATGCACACAAATAACGGCTACCTTGCTATTCCCAGAGACCTCTGTTTTAACTAACTCAGCCTTTATCAGGGTCACAAGGCTACCTGAATCCAGCAATACCACAACATTTCTACCATTAATACACATTTTGCATAAATGTTTCTCAGTTCCCCGAATGGCAGTGCATGCGACTGTCGCACACAGCGACTGACGTCTGCCCGTCAGAAAGTCACACTGCATGGGTTCCTCCACAACCGGGCAATTTGCTGCAATATGTCCCGCTTGCCGGCAGCGGTAGCAAACGATCCTTCTTGCGGCCTCTTGAGCCGCTGATTTCCCAGGCTGTTCTCGCCAAACTTGGGGTAGAGCTCCCACCCTCTCACTCTCTCCACCCTCACCCCTTGGAATCCTCTTATCCGCCCCTGGGGATGGTCTGGTCTTAGGGTGGAAAGTCCGAGTGTCTCTGGAAGAGGCCGTCAGGTTCTCTGTAGCCAAGTATTTCTCCACACGATCCACAAGACCATCGGCCGTCTCTGGGTCTCCATGGCTTACCCACTTTTGGATGGCAGTAGGAAGAGCTCTCAAAAACCGATCCATTACAACACGTTCCACAATCTTTGGTGCGGACAAAGTCTCTGGCTGTAGCCACTTTCTGCTCAGGTGAATGAGATCATACATTTGAGACCTGGGGGGTTTTCCAAGCTGGAAAGTCCAGTTATGCACACGCTGAGCCCGGACAGCCAGGGTGACACCCAGCCTTGCCAATATTTCAGCTTTTAGCATCACATAGTCTTTTGCTTGGTTAGGCTCTAGGTCATAGTAAGCTTTCTGCGATTCACCAGTTAACAGAGGAGCCACTAGTCCAGCCCACTGCTCCTCAGGCCACTTTTCTCTTTCAGCGGTCCTTTCAAATGTGGTCAAAAATACCTCTGGATCATCCTCTCCAGTCATTTTTGTCAATAAACGACTCACCCCAAAGGACGCGGTATTAGTGGGACGGCTTTCCTCACTGGTCTGCGGACGTTGCTGCATTACTGCTTCCATCTGTTGTTGTAGTCTCTGCTCTTGCTTCTGCAACAGGTCTATGAAGCGGGCCTCAGATTGCTGTTGGGCTTGTTGCTGAGCCTCCAGACTCTGTTGTAAAGTTGCAAGGCTCTGTTGATGAGCTTGCTGCTGGGCTGCAAGGCTCCTTTGCAAACCTGCATTTGTCTGCTGTTGATTGGCATTTGCTAGAGCCAGCTGTTTCAGTATCTCCTCCATGCTGGCTTAAAAAAAAACTGCCACTGGTTCTCCACCAACTGTGAGGGGGTTAGCTCGGCAGCGGGTGTGTGTGACCCCCGGGATGGGCTCCCCACCCAAAAACAGGCCCAGCAGACGGAGGTTGTGGTTTTCAAAATCAAAAAGGTGCGGTTTATTTTCTATTTACAGTGACAAAAACACAGCAAGGCAAAAAAAAACATAAACAAAATAAATCCTGGTCAACTTGACCTCTGACTAAACATACAGGTTTCCTAACTAACAACTGGGATCAGCCTAGTGCTGTCCTAGTCCCTAAGTCCCTGGTTTTAAATGTCCAAGCAAATATATAGCCACACAGGCTTTCTCTCACCGCACAGGGGTTCACTCTCCCTAGACAGTCCACACAGGTCTGCTTCCAGGCATGAGCTAACATCTAATGAAGCTGGGAGTTCTTATAGAGGCCTAAATGAGCTGACAAGCTTCAGCTGGCCTCATCAACTCCCTGTCTGTACGACGCCCCACACTCTCCCTAGAGGTATGAGTCATCCATGAGCCTACTAGCCTCAGCTGGGCTTGTACAACTCTCCACCCTAGTTGTATAAGTCGGCGTAAAGCCTGAATCTGGGCGAAATATATCTACCCCCCTGGATGCAACCAGGTGACTTTACCTTCCTGCTGTCACAGGGCTTATTACCAATATTTAAAAGAAACTGGGAAATGTGTGATTGGATGCACTTTGTTGAATGAAAAGTGGTGTTTGGTGCACTTTAAATTGACTGCCGCTAACAGAAATGTAAAAACTATAAAAAAAAAAATTAAAAGGGGGAACACCAGCATCACAGTCAGAAAAACTGCGGCTTAATATACTCCTGACCACTGCACTCTGGGCCATTATTTATGGTTCAATTTAAACTGAGGACCTGTAAAGGCTTTTAAAGCGTCACCTATGAGCAATGTTTGGATACCGAAGTTTGTCCTTATTTTACCGCCACATCTTTGATACATTTTTTTTATTATAATTTTACTTTACAAGATTGCAGCAAACAAAAATACTAAAAAAAGAAATCGTAATGCCGCGTACACACGACCGCTTTTCTCAACGAGAAAAACGGCATTTTTTTATTTCGCCGAGAAAAACGATCGTCTGTGGGCTTTATGTCGTTTTTCTCGTCGAGAAAAACGGCATAAAAAACGACGAGAAAAATTAGAACATGTTCTAAATTTTCTCATCGTTTTTTCCAGCATTTTTTTCCGCGGCAGTTTTCCCATAGGGAAACACTGCCGCGGAGCCCACAGACGGTCGTTTTTCTCGTCAAGAGAAAAAATGACGGGAAAAACGACCGTGTGTAGGGAACCAAGCGGTTCCCTCGTTTTTCCTGTCATTATTCACGGCGGTTTTTTAACCGCCGTGAATAATGATCGTGTGTACGCGGCATAAAGGTAGAAATCCAATTGGTCAGAAAAATTACTCGTCTGGAATGTGGAGGCGGAGTCATTAATTTGTGTACAAAACAATACACAACTTGTTACATTATTATATCAAAGTATTATAGAAAAGATCACACCATAGAAAATGGGAAAACAGTAGAAAATAAACCCGGGTATGAAGGTGACATTTGTATACGAGGAACACCTTAACAATTACCACCATTTTATTCTCCAGTGCCCCTGGTTTGATATATGTTTGGGGGTTTTAACTTATCTTTAGGCCCAAAATGTGCATTTTACATGTGTGCAAAAATAATGCAAAATCAGATCTGGCCAGGATTGCCAACCGTCCATAAATTTACAAAACAGCTTGTAAAAATCAGACAATTTTAACAGTCTGTAAGTGTCCATTACAGACGGTGGCTGTTCATAAAAAAATATAGCTGCAGTACAGCTTTGTGCAGTTCCGGAGCTGGCCAGGGGGTGGTCTGGGCAGGCATGCGGTCAGCAACGGCATGGCGCCCTTTAAAAATTGTAGGAGTGGAGGGGGAGCCGAGTGTGGGATGGGAGGAGGACTGTCCGAATGGAGAGGAAGGATCAAGGAAGGAGCATCAGTGGCAGAAGCTGGAGCGCCACGACGGGGAGGAGTCAATCTGGAGGATAAGAGAATGAACAAGCAGAAGAGGAAAGTACCCGGAATGAACCTGCCCTCAGTGCCCCCACTGCTCTGCACCTGAGCAGTCCTACAGAGGAGGCAGGTCAGTGACAGCTCCAACCGCCCAGGCTACACAAACTCTGTAAAAGAGGGGGTCACTAATGTAAGGGGGACCAACGGTTCCCCCTTATATCAGTAACCCCTCCCTTACCTTAGTATATTCAATCTGTGGAAGGTGGACTGTGGTCCTCAGAGTCCCTTCCACATCAGAGTTCCTGGCATACCCCTTAAATCAGTGTCCCCAGAGTTCCCCTCTACATCAGAGTCTGCAGGATTCCTCCTTACCTGCTTGCCGACCGCCGCACGCAGATATACGTCTGCAGCATGGCACGGACAGGCAAAAGGACGTATATATACACGTCCTCTTTAAGAAGCGGCATTGTGGACGCACGCCCGTCACGAGCTCCGCGGGTCCCGCGGACTCAATGTCCGCGCGCATACCCGCGATCGTGTCACGGTGAGGAAGAACGGGGAGATGCTGATGTAAACAAGCATTTCCCCAGTCTTCCTAGTGACAGCACAGTGATCACAGCTTCCTGTAATCGGAAGCGGTGATCACTGTCGTGTCACACACAGTCCAATCCCCCCTACAAGTTAGAAGCACTCCCTAGGGCACACTTAACCCCTTCACTGTCAGTGTCCTTTTCACAGTAATCAGTGCATTTTTATAGCACTGATCGCTGTAAAAATGACAATGGTCCCAAAAATGTGTCAAAAGTGTCCGATGTGTCCGCCGTAAAGTCGCAGTCATGATAAAAATCGCAGATCACCGGACTAGTAAAAAAAAAAAAAAAATAATAAAAATGCCATAATTCTATCCCCTATTTTGTAGACGTTATAACTTTTGTGCAAACCAAATGCTTATTGCGATTTTTTTAACCAAAAATTTGTAGAAGAATACGTATCGGCCTAAACTGAGGAAAAAAAAGTTTTTTTTTTAATATATTTTTTGGGGATATTTATTATAGCAAAAAGTAAAAAATATTGAATTTTTTTCAAAATTGTCGCTCTATTTTTGTCTTTAGCGCAAAAAATAAAAACCGCAGAGGTGATCAAATACCACGAAAAGAAAGCTCTATTTGTGGGAAAAAAAGGACGTCCATTTTGTTTGGGAGCCACGTCGCACGACCGCGCAATTGTCAGTTAAAGCGACGCAGTGGCAAATAGCAAAAAGTGGCCTGGTTTTTGACCAGCAAAATGGTCCGGGGCTGAAGTGGTTACAATGTAAGGGGAACTTTGCAGACCCTGACGTAAAAGGGGAACGCTGTTGTAAAGGGCCATGCTGCAGAGTGCAGACCCTGATGTAAGCGGGAACTCGGATGTAAAGGGTCACACTGTGGGCCATGATGTTAGGGGGAATGCTGTAGACTCTGATGTTAGGGGGGCTCTGTTAACCAGACACTATCTTACATCAGTTTTCCTTTACACCCGAGTCTGCAGCATTCCCCTTTACATCATGGTCCGCAGCGTTCTCCTTTACATCATGGTCCGCAGCGTTCTCCTTTACATCATGGTCCGCAGCGTTCTCCTTTACATCATGGTCCGCAGCGTTCTCCTTCACATGAGAGTTCTCCTTTACATCAGGGTCCGCAGAATTCCCTCTTACACTGTAAGGGGGGCACTGTGGACTCTGATCTGGAGGAACTGACTATTTTTTATTATTCTACTGCTATCATTGTCCAACACGGTACAACACTTCATCCATGTCTTTGGTGATCTCTGATCTCCTTATGAAGTGTTTCTTACATGATGAAGATCAGCCATGGAGTATATCTGAGGTGTATATCAGGGTGTGCTTCTTCCCCACATGAGAGCTGTGATGTCCAGCAACATTCATATAGAAGACATTTCCCGCACTCAAGGCACTAATACACCTCGAGGGTTGTGTGGGATCCCTGATGTACAGGAAGACAGGACTTCAGTGAGGAACAATTCCCTCACTCAGGACAGGAAAGTGTCTTCTCCCCCGTGTGAGATCTCTGATGTCTGTAAACATGGGATGTCTGTGAAAAACATTTCCTGCACTCAGGACAGGAATACGGCTTCTCACCTGTGTGCAATCTCTGATGTTTATAAAGACTGGACTTCACTGAAAAACATTTCCCACACTCAGGACAGGAAAATGTTTTTTCCCCCGTGTGAGATCTCTGATGTTTGATAAGTGCTGATTTTTGTATAAAACATTTCCCACACTCAGAACATAAATACGGCTTTTCTCCTGTGTGCAATCTCTGATGACTATGAAGATTGGACAATTCTGAAAAACATTTTCCGCACTCAAGACAGGAATGCGGTTTTTCTCCTGTGTGACACCTCTGATGTCGGACAAGTTGTGAGATTTTTAAAAAGCATTTTCCACATTCAGGACAAGAATGTGGCTTCTCACCTGTGTGCAATCTCTGATGTGTGGAAAAATGTAACTTAACTGAAAAACATTTCCCACACTCAGTACAGAAATATGGCTTTATCTTTGTGTGAGACCTCTGATGTCTATAAAGATTGGACTTTAGTAAAAAAAACACTTCCCACACTCAGGACAGAAATGCGGCTTTTCCCCTGTGTGAGATTTCTGATGTCTGTAAAGACTGGACTTATCTGAAAAACATTTCCTGCACTCAGCACAGGAATACGGCTTCTCACCTGTGTGAGATAATATATGCACATTAAGATTGCATTTAAAATTGAAACACTTCCCGCACTCAGAACAGGAAAACGTCTTCTCTGTTGGAAGGACGGCACCGTCCCTCACAGTCTGAGGTTCCTCAGGATAAGAGGAATACGATGGTCCGGCTCCGTCCCGCAAAGTCTGAGGTTCCTTAGGATAAGAGGAATACGATGGTCCGGCACCATCCCGCACAGTCTGAGGTTCCTCAGGATAAGAGGAATACGATGGTCCGGCACCGTCCCGCACAGTCTGAGGTTCCTCGGGATAAGAGGAATACGATGGTCCGGCACCGTCCCTCACAGTCTGAGGTTCCTCAGGATAAGAGGAATACGATGGTCCGGCACCGTCCCGCACAGTCTGAGGTTCCTCAGGATAAGAGGAATACGATGGTCCGGCACCGTCCCTCACAGTCTGAGGTTCCTCAGGATAAGAGGAATACGATGGTCCGGCACCGTCCCGCACAGTCTGAGGTTCCTCAGGATAAGAGGAATACGATGGTCCGGCACTGTCCCGCACAGTCTGAGGTTCCTCAGGATAAGAGGAATACGATGGTCCGGCACCGTCCCGCACAGTCTGAGGTACCTCAGGATAAGAGGAATACGATGGTCCGGCACCGTCCCTCACAGTCTGAGGTTCCTCAGGATAAGAGGAATACGATGGTCCGGCACCGTCCCACACAGTCTGAGGTTCCTCAGGATAAGAGGAATACGATGGTCCGGCACCGTCCCGCACAGTCTGAGGTTCCTCAGGATAAGAGGAATACGATGGTCCGGCACCGTCCCTCACAGTCTGAGGTTCCTCAGGATAAGAGGAATACGATGGTCCGGCACCATCCCGCACAGTCTGAGGATCCTCAGGATAAGAGGAAGACGATGGTCCGGCACCGTCCCGCACAGTCTGAGGTTCCTCAGGATAAGAGGAAGACGATGGTCCGGCACCGTCCCGCACAGTCTGAGGTTCCTCAGGATAAGAGGAATACGATGGTCCGGCACAGTCCCGCACAGTCTGAGGTTCCTCAGGATAAGTGGAATACGATGGTCCGGCACCGTCCCGCACAGTCTGAGGTTCCTCAGGATAAGAGGAATACGATGGTCCGGCACCGTCCCGCACAGTCTGAGGTTCCTCAGGATAAGAGGAATACGATGGTCCGGCACCGTCCCGCACAGTCTGAGGTTCCTCAGGATAAGAGGAATACGATGGTTCGGCACGGTCCCGCACAGTCTGAGGTTCCTCAGGATAAGAGGAATACGATGGTCCGGCACCGTCCCTCACAGTCGGAGGTTCCTCAGGATAAGAGGAATACGATGGTCCGGCACCATTCCGCACAGTCTGTGGTTCCTCAGGATAAGAGGAATACGATGGTCCGGCACCGTCCCGCACAATCTGAGGTTCCTCAGGATAAGAGGAATACGATGGTCTGGCACCGTCCCGCACAGTCTGAGGTTCCTCAGGATAAGAGGAATACGATGGTCCGGCACCGTCCCGCACAGTCTGAGGTTCCTCAGGATAAGAGGAATACGATGGTCCATCTACACTGTGTGATGCCGGATGGACATTTGAGGTAGTCGGGTTTTCTCCTGGACTATACTGTGTGATGTCCTCATCTTCTACTTTACAGTCTGGAGACAAAGTGAGACAATCCTCTGAGGTTTTCCTCATCTCCCGTCCATCTACTAAAATAGAAATAAAAAGATTATTACTAGACATGAGCAGATTGGTTCCCCTAAACCAGGACTCCGCCCACATCAGGCAGCTTTGCCTGGGGGGATCTAGCTCCCTCCCATCTCCTGAGACTGCACTCAGTGACTTGGGTCTGAGACTATACAGACATATCCCTCCACCCGGCACAGCCAGCAGACAGCAGAGCAAGTAACCCCGGGAGAATTGTTCTGTCGGAAATCTTTCTAGACCCAGAACATGGGGCAGAAGACCTAAGACACATATACCGGGGACCTAGGTTTAGTAACGTCTATGGTGAAAGTCAACATTTTGCTGCCAGCTGAACCCCAGAATCTCCATAAATCCAGTCTAGATACATAAATTGTGTCTGCAGCACAGAGAAGGAAGATTATCCGAGAGAAATACAGGAATACAGGACGGGGAACACAGCTCAGGAAAGTGACCAGGGGATTACAGGCTGATATCACCCAGTCCTTGTTCTACTCCACCAATCAGTGAGCAGTATGGGTGGAGGAATGTATTTAGTGTTAATGACCCACCTGTGCTGATCTCTGTAGGAGTGTCCTCCTCTATAAATGTCCCCGTTATTCCATCCTCCTCCATAGACTGCTGATCATCCCTCACATACGTCTCTTCTTCTTCTTCTTTAACCTCAACTTTTATATCTATCAGATCTTCACCCTAAACCAAGGAAAGTATAGAAAATATCATCTGTAAAATATAAGCTTTAATATTGTGAAATCACAAACAAAATTCCACACAATGTCTCCCAGAGTCCATGTTCGAGATGTTCCATCCCACCAACCTTGTAATGGTGAGGGATAGTGTGACCTTCCTGTGTGGAGTCCCGGGAATACAGAGGACGGGGACATCTCTCTGATGGGTTTCTGTAGCTGGATGACTCCACCATGGTGTCCTGGTACAGATCTTTGTCTTCTTTTAGAGACTCTGACTCCTCCATCACCCCATCCTCATCATCCTCCTCTTTTATCTCTTCTTTAACTTCTGCTTTAGAATCTCTCAGGTTTCCACTCTGAATATAGAATAAAAATGACATCAATTGTAACAATGCAGATAATGTACAGATCCTAATAATACTATCAGTGATTGTTCCTCATCTACCTGATGATGGTGAGGGATGGTGTGACCTTCCTGTGTGGAATCCCAGGAATACAGAGGACGGGGACATCTCTCTGGTGGGTTCCCATTACTGGATCCATCTGTAGGAAACACACACACTGACTGAATACATTGTTTCTATGTGTTTATCAGATGATGGGGGATCTAGGTGGAGCCTCCGTACTGCTCTCTCCTTTACAATAAAGTCTCCTCTTACCCGGTGATGTGAGGGGTGGCTGATTCTCCATCATGACGTCCTTGTAGAGATCCTCGTGTCCTTCTAAATACTCCCACTCTTCCATGGAGAAATAGACAGTGACATTCTGACACCCACAATGATACAGTCACCATCCAGACACATCCCTTGTCTGTTACTGGATAATGTCCCAGAATTCCCGGCACCGCTCACCTCTCCTGTCAGCAGATCATTGATCTCTCTGGTGACTTCTAGAATCTTCTTTTTTTCTTTTTCTATTCTATCAGGGAGGGAGGTGGAGGAAATGTGATTGGCGTATGATCTCCAGACTTCACAGGAGGAAAACTCTAGCTTTGAACACAAATAGAAAAATCAAATGACATTCCCAGAATCTTCCTCACCACATGGGTTGCCAACCATAACAGTTTTTAAATTTCAACCGTTGCCAACCATAAATAAATGTCTGTTACAGACAGTGGTAGACTCTAAAAAACATGGCTGCGGGCAGACTTTGTAACTGGGCATGCACAGTTCCGAAGCCGGTCAGGCTGGGCTATTTTCAGCTGTTCTCAGTGCGGTGACATCATGGTGCCATTCATGAATGGGCTTGCCTCCCGGAGACTGGTGGTCAGCGGACAGACCCGCACCAATGCACTGGAGTGCACGGCGGCTAATAGGTGGCTTCTAGAAAAGCCTAAAGGAAGGAACTACATACATGCTGTAGGAAGCACGGCAGGCACAGGCAGTGGAAACCATCTCCTGTATCATGTCTGCAGACCTTAACCATCCCCTTTATCCTGTCCACAGCCTCTAACCACCTTCTGTATCATGTCCACAGTCTCTGACCACCTCTTGTATCATGTCTGCAGTCTCTGACCATCTCTTGTATCATGCCCGTAGTCTCTGACCATCTCTTGTATTATCTTCTAAGCCTCCAACCATCTCTTGCATCATGTTCTTAGCCTCTAACCATCTCTTGCATCATGTTCTTAGCCTCTAACCATCTCTTGCATCATGTCCTCAGCTTCTAACCATCTCTTGCATCATGTCTGCAGTCTCTGACCATCTCTTGTATCATGCCCACAGCCTTTAACCATCTTCTGTATCATGTCCACAATCTCTAACCATCTCCTGTGGCCTGTCCGCAGCCTCTAACTATATCTTGCATCATGTTCTTAGCCTCTAACCATCTCTTGTATCATCTTCTAAGCCTCCAACCATCTCTTGCATCATGTTCTTAGCCTCTAACCATCTCTTGCATCAGGTCCTCAGCTTCTAACCATCTCTTGCATCATGTCTGCAGTCTCTGACCATTTCTTGTATCATGTCTGAAGTCTCCGACGAGGAGCCTGAAGAGGAGTCAAGAGCGGAAGTGCAGCTGGGACGAGGGTCATGGGAGGAGTCAGATGTGTGTGGACTGTGGAGAAAAGAATATAGGATGAAACCAGAGCCGCTGAGCTGGAGCCTGTTGACGTCCGCCTGACTGAGCCCTGCACGGAGCACCTGAGAGTAGGTCAGCGACAGCGCCACAAGGCCAGTCCTCTGGGGGGGTCACTGATGTAAAGAGGGAGTAAATATACGAAGGTAAGGGGGGGCACTGATATAAAGGTTACCTAGTGTATTCACTCTGTGGAAGGTGGTCTGTGGTCACCAGAGTCCCCTCCACATCAGAGTACCTTTTTACATCAGAGCGTGCAGGTTTCCCCCTTACAGTGCAAGGGGGAACTCTGCTGACCCTGATGTAAAGGGCAATGCTGCAGACCCTGATGTAAGTGGGAACTCTGATGTAAAAGGTAATGCTGTGGACTGATGTAAAGGGGGGGGGCTCTGGTATCCAGAGACCACCTTATATCAAAGTTCCCCTTTACACCAAAGTGTGCAGCATTCCCCCTTACATGAGAGTTCTGCTTGGATTGTAAGGGGGAATCCTGCAGACTCTGATGTAAGGGGAAACTATGTGCTAGGTTATATTAACCTGACCATGCAAAATGAAGAAATATGTTTTTTGACTTTTCTTATAACTTAAACACATTGCTAATAGCACTAGCTATATGTTTACAGCTTAAATATTTTGAAATTTTTACCGTTTTCACTTAAACTGCCATTTCATAAACTTTTGTGTCAGTAAAAACTGTGTCTCTGTCAGTAAATGTCATGATTTTGATCATTAAAAATTGGTGCCGTTTGTAAATTTTGGGTGTCCTGTCATGTGACCTCCTAGAATCCTCCTCACCTCTCTGGTCAGGTCTGTGCTTTTTTTAATAGAGATAAAAGTGATGTCATGTGACCTCACAGAAGCCTCCTCACTTCCCCGTTCAGGTCTCCATTTTATTAAAGCCCCACTTCAGGCCGAGATATAATTTACCCACACAGGTCCCCCCTCCCCTCCTCCCACCCTCTATGTAGGTCAAACGTTTGTTGCCGGCATTTTGACATCATTACACACAACACAGGACCAAAAGCCCGTACACACGATCGGAAATTGGTGAGAATGAAGAGCCAACTTTTGTTGTCATTAATTCAGCCAATAATTTTCTGATGGAACATACACACCGTCAGATTTTCCCACCCAATACGTCCATCAGACAATTATGGCCATAAAGTTGGATCGTGTGTACAAACCTTTACTCTGGATAGAAAGACATTGGGAGGAGTAGCTGTTAGGTCAGCGAGATGTCATAAGATTCTCTGACTCTGGCTGGAGGGATATTGGGAGGAGGAGCTGTGAGGTCAGTGTGATGTCATAGGATTCTCTGACTCTGGATAGAAAGACATTGGGAGAACCCTCCTCATATCTCTGGTCAAGTCTGTGCTTAGTTAATAGAGATAAGGGTGATGTCATGATACCTCAAAGAAGCCTCCTCACTTCAACGTTCAGGTCTCCATTTTATTAAAGCCCCACTTCAGGCTGAGATATAATTTACCCACACAGGTCCCCCCCCCCCCCCTCCTCCTCAAACGTTTGTTGCAGGCATTTTGAAATCATTACACACAACACAGGACCAACAGTCCTGCTATGTACATGAGGATCCTAAGGGACCACCCACATCCTAAGAACATTGGAAAAAAGAGCCAACTGGAAGGACATTGGGAGGAGGAGCTGTGAGATCAGTGTAATGTCATAGGATTCTCTGACTCTGGTTGGATAGACATTGAGAGGAGGGGCTGTGAGGTCATAGTATTTTCTGACTCTGGTGGGATGGACATTGGGAGGAGGGGCTGTGAGGTCAGTGTGATGTCATAGTATTCTCTGACTCTGGTTAGAGGGAAATTGGGAGGAGGAGCTGTGAGGGGTACTCTGTATGGTATCTGTACAGAGATTAATTTCTTCCGGGTGCGTCCCACCTCTCCTAAACTGAAATGTGAACCTTGTCTTTGCAGGTGTTTCGTCAGATTAGGTGACCTGTCAGAATTTGTAACAGAAGTGACGTGCCATCTTGCTACACCCCGCACTCCACAGTAAGGATACATTGAGAAGGGGGCAAGCGGACGTCTTGTTACACCCACCGGAATTTAGCATTTCTCCTATCACCTTCCAGGACGGCACACCTGAGAGATGAGGGCTCCTCCCTACAGGAAACACATGACAAGGGTAGCTAAGAGCTAACCTTACATACAAACTTTTCCCTTTACCTGCTTTCCAATACCCCACCCTCCATTTCCCATTAATTAAGAGACCAGACTTTCTTTCTTGGGGTAAAATGGCCGAGCCCGGCCTTTTATTAACAAACACTTGTTGTAATACAACGTAAACATCATAAACTTTTTAAATGACCTAACAAGAAAAACAGACATCCTGCTATTTGAGATCCTTGACGGTACCCAAAATAGTCCTCCCCTTTTATTTTGTGTCCGAGGCCCCACCTAGCTGGATTGCCACCCCAGTCGCTACTGATAGACTCAGGGCCTAAACCCAGCTGACCTCAGCCACCCAGGGTCCTTACCCCTCTCCATTCACTAGCCAGTGAATCGTTCCCACTCGAGGATACCATACCTGAGATGGTTCCCCACCGCTTACCCAAATGGACCTACTTCTCTATACCACCGCCAAGGACCCCAAAACATGCCAACCCAACCCACACTTGTAAAATAAAACTTTCTTAGGGCGGGAGGGAGGGAATTTCTGCCTTGGCTGCCAGCTAACTGATAGGGATCCACCCCTTCCCAGACCTAATATTGACCTGGCTACACCCCCCTCACACCTCCTGCTTGCCCAATCGCCTACTATCCCTTCACTGACCACTTACTTAACCCCTTCCTTCCAGGATAACCTTATCACCCTGTCATGTCCCCCCTCCACTGAACTGTTCCAGTTAGCTCCGGGGGTTTGCTTGACAAGGGTAGCTAAGAGCTAACCTTACATACAAACTTTTCCCTTTACCTGCTTTCCAATACCCCACCCTCCATTTCCCATTAATTAAGAGACCAGACTTTCTTTCTTGGGGTAAAATGGCCGAGCCCGGCCTTTTATTAACAAACACTTGTTGTAATACAACGTAAACATCATAAACTTTTTAAATGACCTAACAAGAAAAACAGACATCCTGCTATTTGAGATCCTTGACGGTACCCAAAATAGTCCTCCCCTTTTATTTTGTGTCCGAGGCCCCACCTAGCTGGATTGCCACCCCAGTCGCTACTGATAGACTCAGGGCCTAAACCCAGCTGACCTCAGCCACCCAGGGTCCTTACCCCTCTCCATTTACTAGCCAGTGAATCAATCCCACTCGAGGATACCATACCTGAGATGGTTCCCCACTGCTTACCCAAATGGACCTACTTCTCTATACCACCGCCAAGGACCCCAAAACATGCCACCGCGCCGCAGGTGTGACACCTTACACCTGCGCACCCCGCCACACCCGAAAAGCCCTCTGCACTCCGTCCTCAAGACCCAACCACCATAAATCCGTCCCAATGGCGTTAAGGTGAACGCCATCCCCCCGGAGGAAACGCCACGTGTCCTCTTCCAGGTCCAAATGCCTGACCGCCAGACCCCCGTTCCTAACAAAAAACTTCCCGACTTCCTTATTAACCTTCACCCTGGCCTTGTTAATTTTTGCTACGGATCTGGCCCCACGCCACACAGTGCGTGCCACCATATCCGACCAAACCAATAGTGTCTTAGGAAAGGCACAGCTAAGCCGTAGAAAATCAAAACGGATGTCCCGAATGAGCTCTCTAGAGACCCTAGCACATAGATCGTTACCTCCTACGTGTAACACTAGGATATCAGGAGGCCTGTCTAAACGGGCAAACCGATTAACTTCGGCCACCACCTGATTCCACATCATGCCCCGGACCCCTATCCAACGAACACTGCCCAACTCACGGGGTATGCCCAGCTGCCTGGATTCTGGCCTGACCTCCGCCCTCCTGGCGCCCCAGTACACATATGAGTGCCCCAGGATCCACACCAGGCATCTCCGACCTGTAAGTAAACAAAAACAACACAGTACCACCCACCGACCTCCTAGTAACACTGCAAAACACAACATAGATAACACAAAGACACACGTGAAAACAAGAAACATACAATAGTCCCACTCCGAGCACTAAGAAGACCCACAGACCCACTCACCCCCCTTATAATAAATGCGGCCTAACGTATAGCCGGTATCTGCTGGACTCCCACCGGCCGATCCGCCGGACCGCAGCCTCATCCAACCCCCAGCGAGCTGCCTCAGTGGCCGCACCTATTCGAAAAGAGTGAGACCCGTATTCAGAAGGATCTAAACCCTCCGCTCTCAAACACTTCTTGAAGACCGCCACGAACTGGAATCGCGACAGTCCCGAGCCATCAGCATGAACCAAGAACGGGCCCGCCATTCGCGGACGCAAAGCCGCAAATTTAGTTAGCGCAACCACCGGACAAAGGCCCGGCGCCGTGCCCCGAAACAATTCCAAATGCACCCCTCTACCCAACTGGTCCGTTTTGGAATGACGTAAACCAACCCGCACCGAATCCGCTTTGAACACCACATCCTCCCACAGAACCCCCCCTGCGACCGCTCGCGAAGGGCTGGTGAGCTCGCCCAGCCGAAGGGCCCCAAAAAAGGCCAGCAAGAAAGCAGCCCGAAATAACGTCTGCTCATAGGAGGTGGTGCAAATCGAGCCCAATTGCTCCAGTACCGCCCTCAACAAGGCAAACGACACCGGACGCCTGGAATCCTTGGATCTATGTCCCCTGCGGTAACCTTTCATTGCCTGGCGCACCAAGAAAGACTTTGTGGCATCTTCCATCCCATGCAATTTAAACCAGAAGGCGAGTGCCGCCAATTTACGGTCTACCGCCGCAGCCGACACCCCCCTCACAAAGTTCCTCACAACGAAATAAACTACCGCAGAAAATACATCTCCCCCACGCTCCAACAGCGTCAAATCCGGATTGCTCACCGGCCCCGACATCCACAAGGAACGCCCATTGTACGTTGACCGAAATTCCTCCCACACCCCCAAGTCTGCCCTGAGATCTCTGGACAAACGAACAAAATGACGTGGGCCACTGATGCCCGCCGTAGCCAAAGAGAGCCGCCGGCAAAATATCCTACCCATGGGAATTATTCTGCATGCAAAATTCAGCTTCCCAAGAAGAGACTGCAACTCCCTCAACCTCACCTTTTTTCTACCTGACATGCCGACCACCTCCCTCCTGAGGGCCACCAGCTTGTCCACGGGCAATCGACATTCCATGGCCACGGAGTCGATAGTAATGCCCAAAAAAACCAGCTCAGTCGCCGGGCCCTCTGTTTTGTCGGGAGCCAACGGGATCCCGAAACACGCCGCAATGTGCTGCAGCGTCCCTAGCAACACCCCGCACACCTTAGAGTCTGGAGGGCCAATGCACAGAAAATCATCCAAATAGTGGATGATGGAGTTCAGACCGGACACATCCCGCACAACCCATTCAACGAACGAGCTGAACTTCTCAAAAAGGGCGCAGGAAATGGAACACCCCATAGGCAGACAACGATCTACGAAAAAGTAATCTTTCCACCTACAGCCCAGCAAATGCACACTGTCCGGATGTACCGGAAGCAGGCGGAATGCCGCCTCAACATCCGACTTGGCCAGCAGTGACCCCCGTCCATATCTACGAACCCAGGCCACCGCCGCGTCAAACGATGTATAGGTGACCGCACAGTCATGCGGATCGATACCATCATTGACCGAGCCCCCTTTCGGGTGGGAAAGGTGGTGTATTAACCGAAACTTGCCCGGTTCCTTCTTGGGAACCACTCCCAATGGAGAAACCACCAGGCCCCGCAGCGGAGGAGCGGAAAACGGTCCGCTCATCCTACCCAGCGAAACCTCCTTGGCAAGTTTGTCCGCCACCACTTCGGGAAATTGTAAAGCCGACCTCAAGTTCAGCGCCACAGGAGGAATATCTTTTAACGTGCATGGGATACGGAAACCCACCTCAAAACCCTCCCCCAATAAACGAGCTGCCTCACGATCTGGGTACCTATTTAGGAAAGGACGCATCCTTCCCACCCTCACCGGAGTCGTCCCTCTTTCCAGACGCCTCACCCGATCGACCTTTTCCAGCTTTGAAACATCGGGCAAGCGAATGGTTTCCGCCGCACCCGGAACATTCGTGTTTAAATCGACAGGTGCCCCCGAAACGACAAGAGCTGTCGTTGAACTGCCAGCACACCCCCTTCTTCCGACTGACGATCCCGAGGTGGAGGGTCCGCCAGCCCCCCCTTGAAATGACTGACCTGCCCTGGCCTGGGTCATCAGCTTCATCCAGAGGCCAATGTCCTTGTGATCCCACCGAATAGTCGGGCGCACCGCCTTCCTTTGCCGAAATTGCTCGTCATAACGAAGCCAGGCCACTCCCCCATAAACGCGATACGCCTCCCCTATAGCGTCCAGGTAGCAGAACAAGGCCGAACAGCTGTCCGGTTCTCTTTCGCCCACCACACTTGCTAAAATCGCAAACGCTTGCAACCAAGTAGCAAACGTGTGAGGAATAAGGCGATATCTGCGTTTCTCCTCCTCCTCTTTCTTGCTATCCTCCGGCTTCGCCCGATCAAGATTACATTTTTCCAGCGGGAGCTCCTCAAAGCACACATAGACCTCGCATTTCACCGAGTCCGCCAATCTCACCTTGATCGTCTCACCGTCATCCTTTTCCTTCTCCGCGGCGGCATCCGCCCCTTACCTCTCCACTCTGGCCGGCACGACGGTAGCCGAAATGGTAGCAGCCTGCGACTCCCCCGTAGTCCCAGCGATGTCCCTCGGCGTCACTACAGCACCTGCCTGCACCCCAGCATCCAATCTTCTTAGCAGCTCCCTCAGCCCCACCAGCACCTCCCTATGAAGTCCCTCTGATTCCTGGGCCCTAGCCCCCCCACCCCAGGCCTGCTCAGAGGGAGACAAAAAGGGGGACATAGAGACACACTCACCAGGCTGCATGGGGCTAGGAACCCCACCAGCCGCCGGACAGACATCCTCAGAAGCACCGACATCCTCTTCCAGCTCTCCTTCCTCTGCGCTGCTGCACTCCGCTTCTGACCGCTCCCCAGGCACCACGGGTTCCACCGACCGCCGCACTGCTGACCTTCCTCTCTCCCGTCCTGCCGCCGCCGCTCCCCTCTCCTCCGATCCGACAGCCAGGCGCCTGCGACCCGTCCCCGTCCTCTTGCCTCCACTGGAGCTGCGCGCCGCCATCTTGTGACCCCCGCAGGCAGACGTTCCCGCCCTCCCACGCCGCGCTCCGGAACTCAAGGAAGGGCTTCGGGTCGCACCAGGCCTCAGGCCGGAGCCCGCAGCTTCCACTCTCCCACGCTGGGCCGACGCGCCGACCGGAGCCTCGCCAGTCACGCCAGCCGCCTGCTCCGGTATCTGGACGACGGAGGAAGGGCCCGGCAAGGCGCGCCGTGAAACCCCTTTCCCCCGCGGGCTCCGCCTAAGATGGGGATTCCTACCGGGCGAACCCCCCGCCGAAGGCAGCGTGCGCTTGGCAGGGGGGCCCGAAGGGTCTGAAGGCGGGCTCCCAATGCGGCGCTGAGCCCGAGGGGTCCTGTCAGGACTGAAGCGCTCCGGCGGCCTAGACCGCCGAGCACGCGGTGGCGCAGGCCCCAGAACGGGGGGGCTCTGCTGGACCCCTTGCAGTGACGCCACGACCTGGCTTTGCACCCATGCTGCGCCATGAGTATCGGCCGCAGCTCTGAGCTGTGAAATAAGCATCTCCAGCTCACTCATTGTGAAGAAACAGTGGCTGCAGACAGACGTCCTAATTTCTGCCTTGGCTGCCAGCTAACTGATAGGGCTCCACCCCTTCCCAGACCTGATATTGACCTGGCTACACCCCCCTCACACCTCCTGCTTGCCCAATCGCCTACTATCCCTTCACTGACCACTTACTTAACCCCTTCCTTCCAGGATAACCTTATCACCCTGTCATGTCCCCCCTTCACTGAACTGTTCCAGTTAGCTCCGGGGGTTTGCTTTCAATTGACAGCTTGTTATAAGGCCCCACCCTTCCCCTTGATTCCCAGTATTGATTGTGTTTCTCTCGAACACAGCGACATGTTTGTTTTGTTTTAAGAAACCTATAGACCGGGGAGGGTCTGATGGTACCCCTGTTGAGGTTTTAGGGAGGCCGGGGAGGGCTGAACTAACCTGTAGGCTTTGGTCTTTCTCACAGGTCGCCCCCAAGATGGACCAGCGCTCTGGCCGCAGGGAGTGCGCGCCATCGCTGTAGTTCAAAATTACCGCCGTCAGGTCGCTCTCCTCACTTCCGGATTCTCAGGGCAGGAAGCACTGTTCTCCAAGCCTCGCTCTGAGCGGCCGCGTCACAGGAAGAGGGTGGCACCACTCAACCAGGAAGCGATAGATGCCGGAAGACAGCTTGGAGAGCGGCGCGGACACGGCGTGAAGCGGTCGGCTAAACAGTACCAGCCTCTCTAGCGGTACTCGCAGCCCAGGACCCAGCCAACCTCTTCATGGAACAAGAGAAAGGGAAGGCCACTACAGGCAGATCCATGTCGGGGACTGGTGAGTACAAGACCCACTTGGAAAGGGAGGAGGAAAGGGAGTGAGAGTTCCTGGCCCTTAGGGATATGATATTCCGGGACCAGCCAGTATAGGAACTGGACGTTACTACTCGCTTCTCTTTCCCCTCCCCAGTACAAACCTGCAGTCCTGAGGAAAGACAAAGCAATGTTTATGCATGTATACTATATCTCTTGTCTTTCAGAAACCCCCAGCGGTACCCAGGAGGCCTCAGTACAACCTCCTGCCGAAACAGGGAGTAGTTCCTCTAAAAGATGTGGAAACTGTGGGGATAAACTCCAAGTCCCACCAGAAGGCCTTATGCTATAAATGCATAAATAATTTAGCAAGGAAGGAGGCTTCTGCAATGATGAAAAAGTTCCTTGCATCTATGCAGACGGAAATGCTGGCAACAGTTAGAGCTTTCCGTGAAGCCGCTGGACAGTCAGCATCCCAAGGTCCTGACACAGAGGAGCTTACCCCTAGAGAAGGTACATCTTCCCAAGAAAGCCTCTTTACAGGGGGACCCAGTGCCCTCCTCCCACCCTCACAACCACCTCCTCTAGAACAGACAGAGGAAGAAAGGGGGGAGATAGAAAGCCTAGCCAGATCCGGTCACAGTTCAGAGGGGGAGTTGGATATAGAATCCTTAAGCCAGTCTCAGGAAGAGATTAGACTAAGGAGACACCTCTTTGCTGTAGAAGATCTGGATGGACTCTTACAGGCAATTTATGCCACAGAGGAGATTCCAGAAACCCCTAAAATCACCTCAGCACAGGACAGGGTCTATAGGGGGCTGGGAAAATCCAAATCTAAGGTGTTTCCACTTCATCAATCCCTTAAAGACTAAAGCCCCATACACACTATCAGTTTTCTTGCAGGTTTTTCTCTTCAGATTTACCAAAACCATCTAATATGAGGTCAAACCTTAAGAGTTTCAATTCGTATGCAATCAGGCAGGCCCTTGCACTACATGGTTTTGGTAAACCTGAAGAGAAAAACCTGCAAGAAAACTGATAGTGTGTATGGGGCTTTAGTCTTACAGGAATGGAAGGAGCCTGAGAGAAGGATTGTCAGACAAAAGACCTGGAAAAGGAGATTCCCCTTTGACCAGACTGACGAAGAGACATTTTTTAAGCTCCCTAAATTGGATGCATCTTTGTCTCATGTCACTAAATTGTCTGACCTCTCCTTCGAGGACGCAGGCAGTATTAAAGATCTAATGGACAGCAGAGCAGAATCCCTTCTTAGGAAGGCCTGGGAGGCTAACACATCAGCCATGGGTCCAGCCTTAGTGGCAGCCTGTGTAGCCAGGAATACAGATTCCTGGGTGGAAAAGCTTACTAAGCACATATCCCAGAGAACCAATTCAGAGGATGTTATTGATTCCCTGACAGTCATAGGCAAAGCTGTTGCTTATCGCGCAGATGCTGCTATTGAGTCCGCAAGAGCTTCAGCTAAAACAGCAGCTTTAATCAATTCAGCTAGGAGAGCTGTCTGAATTAAAGCTTGGGAAGGAGATATAACATCCAAAAGGTAAATTATGTGGCCTTCCCTTTCAAGGTTCACTGTTGTTTGGACAGGTAAGAAACAAAAAGGATAGGTATAGAAATAAGCTCATCCCCTATATGTACACATGAAGAGACAGGGCCTAGACGATGTGTTGTCAAGGTCATCCGAAAAGGGTAAAAAGTTTCCAGTAAAACCCAAAAAAGAAAAACATTAAAAGATTTTTTCAAGGCCCCCCGGGGGAACAACAGTATAGAACCAAAAAGGAACCCAACAAACGCTGTGGTTTTGGCAGGGGAAAGCAAAGGAATAATCTTCTGTTTACCTCCCCCAAAGTTGGTACCAAAGAGTCGAAGTGACGCCAAGATCAGAGTGGGGGGTCGACTGTCCCATTTTGTTCCTCTTTGGGAAAAAAATTCGGACAACATCTACATTTGCCAGATCCTGTGAAAAGGTTATCGGTTGGAATTTCTGACAGAACCCCCCTCTATGATCACTCTGACACATCCCCCCAGGGATGCCCTAAAAAGATCTGTCCTCCTGGAAGGTATCCAGGAATTGGTAAAACAGCACGTGGTGGTACCAGTACCAAAAGAACAACAATACCAAGGATTCTATTCCCACGTATTTGTTGTTCGCAAACCATCAGGGAAGTACAGACTAATAGTAAACTTAAGAAACCTGAACAGGTATCTGGAATACAAAAAGTTTACTATGGACAGTATCTACTCGGTACGCAAAAACCTCATGAAAGAAGCCTTCATGGCGACCTTGGACCTCAAGGATGCCTACCTGCACATGCCATTTCACGTGGAACATCAGGCATATTTGAGGTTTGCGGTAGTAGTCAAAGGAGAGATTTTTCACTGGCAATTCAGAGCCCTCCCATTCGAGCTAACAGCCAGTCCAAGGATTTTTACAAAAATCCTAACAGAGGTAGTAGCCTTTCTACATCTCCAGGGTATATCTCTAATACCTAACCTGGAAGATCTACTGATCTCCGGACAAACTGCCCCCCTGGTCAGGTCACATACCAACAAAGCAATTTCAGTCCTGGAAAGCCTGGGTTGGATAATCAATACAGAAAAATCTTCCCTCGTACCAGAACAGGTCAAGACCTTTCTGGGCTACACTGTGGACACCAGGCTGCAGAAGCTCTTCTTACCAGAAGACAAAGTGACAAAACTAACTTTGTCAGTAGGGGATCTGATAAAGACCCCGTTGCATTCCAGAAGGGAAGTATTAAGAAATCTAGGCCTGATGTCAGCAAGTATACCAGCAATAGTCTGGGCACAACTCCACTCAAGGACGCTCCATTTCTTCTTCCTGTCCTCATGGGACAAAAAGAAGGAGTCCTTGCATCAGGAGATACTGCTAACCCCTCAGGTCCTGTCCTCCTTGGAGTGGTGGACAATTCCCAAGAACCTAAAAGGAGGCAGGCCTTGGGCTCAGTGGAGTCTGGTAAAGGTCACTACCGATGCCAGTTCCTGGGGGTGGAGAGCCCACCTAGGAAAGGAAGTAGCCCAGGAGCAATGGAACAACTCGCTAAGTCGGATGTCATCCCACTACAGGGAGCCCAAAGCAGTAGGGGAAGCCCTAAAAGCCTTTCAGGAGAACATCACGGGCAAGGAGGTTCAAGTAAGCTCCGACAACGCCACGGTGGTAGCCTACCTGAGTCACCACGGAGGCACCAGATCCAGACCCCTGTTGGAACTATCCAAAGAGATTCTGGATTGGGCAGAGGAAAAGGTCCTCTCCATTTCCGGCATCCACATAAAGGGGATAAGCAATACCGAGGCAGACTTCCTCAGCCGTCAGACGATAAGGCAAGGGGATTGGGAACTAAATCCAGAGGTATTTCTAAACCTGGTACAGTGCTTTGGAAATCCGGAAATAGACCTATTGCCAACCGGCAAAACAGGAAAGTAAAAAGATATTTCTCAATTTCCCAAGAGAAGGAATCGGAAGGTCTAGATGCACTGATTCAGACCTGGAATTACAGGCTGGCATACGCCTTCCCGCCCTTGGCCTTGATTCCACGGGTCCTTCAGAAGCTCAGCAGATCTCCAGGTCAGATCCTCCTGATAGCACCCTGGTGGCCAAGGAGAGCTTGGTTTGCAAGCCTGAGATCCATGGCAGTAGCAGAACCATTGAAGCTTCCGTACAGGACAGATCTTCTCAGACAGGGGCCAGTACTACACCCGAATCCGGAATTTTTCCAGTTGATGGCCTGGTTACTGAGCACCAGATCTTGAAACGCAAAGGCTGCTCAGAGAAAGTAATAAGTACCCTCTTTCTGAGTAGAAAACTAATAACTAAAAAAATCTACTTAAAAGTTTGGAAGACTTTCTGCTCCTGGGGTAAAGAAAGACAGATGACCTCCACTTCTGTGCCGGTTATCCTGGAGTTCCTCCAAGACGGAGTAGACAAAAGCCTAACTGTCAGTACCCTTCGGGTTCAAATAGTGGCCCTCTCAGTCTATCTTGAGAAAAGACTGGCAAAAGAGGACCTCATTAAGCGTTTTCTGTTAGCAAGGGAAAGAGTCCTTAAAGGTAGTTTTCCACCTTGGGACTTGACTACGGTGTTAGAGGCATTATCTAAACACCCGTTTGAACCTATAGAAGAGGTTCCCTTTAAGTTTCTAACTTTAAAAAGAGCATTTTTGTTAGCTATACTACAGCCAGGAGGGTAGGGGATTTGCATGGACTATCCATGAAGGAACCATTCCTACTGGTACAGCCAGACAGTCACCCTCAGAGCAGATCCCTTGTATCTACCAAAAGTGGCATCCTTATTTCATAGGACGCAAGACATAATATTGACGTCCTTTTGTGATAAACCAAAAAATGAGAAAGAAAAGAAATTTCATTGTCTTGATGTAAGAAGGTGTCTCCTTACCTATCTAGAAAGAACAAAAAGTTTTAGGAGATCCAATCACCTACTCATTTTGTACACTGGGCCTAGGAAGGGACTTCAGACCTCTAAGGCCTCAGTTTCCAGATGGATAAGAGAAGCTATCACTAGAGCTTATGAATGCTCTGGGAAGCAAGCACCAGCTAAAGTCAAGGCTCATTCAACCAAATCACTAGCAGCTTCCTGGGCTGAAAAAGCAGGGGCCTCCTGGGAACAAATTCGCAGCACGGCCACCTGGTCCAGTCAACATACGTTCCTGAAGCACTATCGTGTGGAAGTGTTGTCACAGCAAGACTTGGCCTTCGGCCGGAAGGTCCTACAAGCTGTGGTCCCACCCTGAAGGTAGGCCTGTGGTTACTTGATTATCCTCCCAGGTGTGCCGTCCTGGAAGGTGATAGGAGAAAACCTACATTAGACTTACCGGTAACGGTATTTCTACGAACCTTCCAGGTCGGCAGGCCTACTTCCCGTCCTATGTGGAGGGGAAAATAAGCTAAACGCTAGGTGGTAAGTACCTATATGGAGCTATGTCCCTTGTGAACCAGTTCGGGATTACTTTATTGCATACTGGGGATCAAGGGGAAGGGTGGGGCCTTATAACAAGCTGTCAATTGATTGTGTTTCCTGTAGGGAGGAGCCCTCATCTCAGGTGTGCTGTCCTGGAAGGTTCGTAGAAATACCGTTACCGATAAGTCTAATGTAGGTTTTCACACTTATTTTTAACAATAAAGGCAGCTTATAAGGGGAAATACAGTATTTACAAATCCGATGGACTGTTTAGATGTTACATTTTTAAAGCAGCGGCAAACCCTGCTGATCTCACAGGTTTGCTAATCTGACAGAACACCACTGATTTTATAATTCAACATGTAAACAGTCAGATGGATTTCTAAATAGTGTATTTCACCCTATATGCTCCGTTAACTGTTAAAAATAAGTGTGAAATGCAAAAAACAGTGGGAGGTAACAAGATGTCCGCTTGTCCCCTTCTCGGTGTATCCTTACTATGAAGGAGTGCGGGGTGTAGCAAGATGGCAGTGACGGAACGTCACTTCTGTTACAAATTCTGACGGGTCGCCAAGTCTGATGAAACACCGGACACATCATATTCCTGTGTACTCCGGAAACTTTACTGATCACATTTTAGGATGAATATCTGAGACTGGCAGCATTATGGGGGAAAAAAACTTCAGGATATTTACTACAAAATAAATTTTTCCTCTTTCTTCCTATTTGAATCTTATAAAACAAAGACATACATAATACAGTCACCCTTAAATAAACCCCCCATCCCCCGTAACTAATCAAAGTCATATAATCCGTTAGTATAGACTGATGAGGTGAGAAGGTGACACATCTCCATAATGAAGAGAAGGTTCCGGCCCCATAAGTGGGGAAATGTTCTGCCCCTGAAGGGGTTAATCTAGGTTTCCACACTATATAGGTGTGTATCATCATCTGCTGGAGATAAAAGACGTCACAGTGACTATGGAGGAAGAGGACGGACATGACGGGGTTACTGGGTGTAAATAGAAAATAAGATCTTATTACCTCCTCTGCTGCCACTTCCAGCAATGTCTGATGTAAAAAATGTCTCGACCCATGCAGGATCTCGACCACGTCACTTCCTGTGTACCTACGTCACAAACACAGCTGATTCCGGGCTCCACTGCGCATGCGCGGCTTCACTGCACCTATACCGCGCATGCGCAGAAGCCCATTTCGGTCCGTGAAAATTCTAGACTCGAGCGGGCGGGCGGAGGCGTTGCGAATTGCTCAACATCGTCGCCTTCCAGCCCCGCCCCCAACACGCCCCTAGCCTGCTCTGGAGAAGGTGGGCGGACAAGCTAGCCACTTAACACTGTGGACCGAGGTCGACATAAAATATAGTGCTGCACCGCCTCCAGCCCCTGTCACGCCCCTAGCCTGCTCTGCTGAAGTGGGGCGGGCCCCGTGTATAGCACTGTATATATGAATGGCAGGTCCATCAAAAATATAGAGCTTTGCCTGTGGGAGGGGCCAAGCCTTTGCATCAAATAACTCATCAAATAAACTGAACCCCCCCCCCCCATTCAATTGCAGCCTCACTGTGCCCGTCAAACGCAAACGCTGTGCCCGTCAAACGCAACCGCTGTGCCCGTCAAATGCAGCCACTGCACCCAGCAAACGCAACCGCTGTGCCCGTCAAACGCAAACGCTGTGCCCGTCAAACACAACCGCTGTGCCCGTCAAACGCAACCGCTGTGCCCATCAAACGCAAACGCTGTGCCCGTCAAATTCAGCCACTGCACCCAGCAAACGCAACCGCTGTGCCCGTCAAACACAACCGCTGTGCCCGTCAAACGCAACCGCTGTGCCCGTCAAACGCAAACGCTGTGCCCGTCAAAAGCAGCCACTGTGCCCATCAAATGCAGCCACTGTGCCCGTCAAATGCAGCCACTGCGCCCAGCAAACGCAGCCACTGCGCCCAGCAAACGCAGCCACTGCGCCCGTCAAACGCAGCCACTGCGCCCGTCAAACGCAGTCACTGTGCATCAAACGCAGCCACTGTGCATCAAACGCAGCCACTGTTCATTAAACGCAGCCACTGTACCCATCAATTGCTGCCAGATTGTCAAGCCGTAGCTGTGCTCCCTGGGGATAAGCTGATCGCCCATCCGTGCTGCTGGAGGGAGGCCAGACGACCATAAATGAGGGACCTGCAGACTTGGTCATGGTAAGTGAGACCATCCCATATCCCACTCCATCTTCCCCGAGGACAGGGACCCCCTCCCCCCAAGACAGAGACCCCCTTCTCCCCCCTAAAACGGAGAGGGAAATCTTCTCCCCCCTGAGGACAGGGATCCCTTCTCTCCTGGGGACAGGGACTCCCTTCTCTCCTGGGGACAGTCTCCTGGGAACAGGGACTCCCTTCTCTCCTGGGAACAGGAACTCCCTTCTCTCCTGGGAACAGGGACTCCCTTCTCTCCTGGGAACAGGGACTCCCTTCTCTCCTGGGGACAGGGACTCCCTCCTCTCCCGGGGACAGGGACTCCCTTCTCTCCTGGGGACAGGGACCCCCTCCCCCCAAGACAGAGACCCCCTTCTCCCCCTGAGGACAGGGAAACATTCTCCCCCCTGAGGACAGGGACCCCTTCTCTCCTGGGGACAGGGACTCCCTTTTCTCCTGGGGACAGTCCCCTGGGGACAGGGACTCCCTTCTCTCCTTGGGACAGGGACTCCCTTCTCTCCTGGGGACAGGGACTCCCTTCTCTCCTGGGGACATGGACTCCCTTCTCTCCTGGGGACAGGGACTCCCTTTTCTCCTGGGGAGAGTCTCCTGGGAACAGGGACTCCCTTCTCTCCTGGGGACAGGGACTCCCTTCTCTCCTGGGGACAGGGACTCCCTTCTCTCCTGGGGACAGGGACCCCCTCCCCCCAAGACAGAGACCCCCTTCTCCCCCCTGAGGACAGGGAAACCTTCTCCACCCTGAGGACAGGGACCCCTTCTTTCCTGGGGACAGGGACTCCCTTCTCTCCTGGGGACAGGGACTCCCTTCTCCTCTGGGTACAGGGACACATTCTCTCCTTTGGACAGGGACCCCCTTCTCCCCTGGAAACAGGGACCCTCTGGGCCACTCACCTGGGAACAGGAACTCCTCCTCTCCTGGGGACAGGGACCCCCTTCTCCCCTGGGGACAGGGACCCCCTTCTCACTCTGGGGCAGGGATCCTATCTCACCTGGGGGCAGGAACTCCATCTCACCTGGGGGCAGGAACTCCATCTCACCTGGGGGCAGGAACTCCATTTCACCTGGGGGCAGGAACTCCATCTCCCCTGGTAACAGGGACTTCATCTCACCTAGGGATCCCTTTTTCCCTAGGGATCAGGACTCCACCTCCCCTAAGAACAGGAACCTGATCACCCTGTTTGTGCCAACCTCACTGCCCTGCCTGCCATGTGTCCTGTGTGAGGGCCCTTCTGTGACAGCTCTTATCAGTACTTCATCCCACTGTGTGATCCCCCTACATGACTGATCCCTCTGTGTGCACCCCTTACACGGGGAACCCCTCTGTTTTCTCCCCCTACATGTCCGCATACTCGGACCACCACATGTACCATTTCCACATCCTCTGACTGCCTCCTGTATCCTGTCTGCCATCCTCTGACCACCTCCTCTATCCTGTACACATGTTCTGACCACCTATTGTCTTCAGCCTCTAACCACCTCCTGTATCCTGTCCGCAGCCTCTAACCTGTCTGCAATCTCTGACTATCTCTTGTCTTTTATCGTGTCTGCAGTCTCTTAGGGGGAGTCTGGAGAGGAATCAAGAGTGAGAGCGTTGCCGGGATTGGGATTACGGGAGGAGTCAGACATGTATGGACTGTGGAGAACAGACTATAGAATAAAACCAGAGCCACCAACCTGGAGCCATCTAACTGAGACCTGCACGCTGCACCGGAGAGGAGGTCAGTGACAGCGCCGTCAGGTCAGTCTGAGGGGGGTCACTGATTTAAGGGGGGAGTGAATACAATTATGTAAGGGGGCACTGATATAAAGGTTTCCCCTTATCTCAGTAACACCCCCCCCCCTCTTACCTTAGTGTATTCACTCTGCGGAAGGTGGTCTCCGGTCACCAAAGTCTCCCCCTCCCCCCACCCCACATCACATTTCCCGGCATTCCCCTTTACATCAGAGTCGGCAGGATTCCCCCTTACAGTGCAAGGGAACTCAGATGTAAAGGAAAATGCTGCAGAGCATAATCTAAGCAGGAACTCTGATGTAAGGAGTGCTCTGGTCACCAGAGACCACCTTATATCAGAGTGCACTGCATTCCCATTTACATCAGAATTCCCACTTACATCAGGGTCTGCAGAGTTTCCCCTGTAAGATTAGAAGGGATCGAGGCCCAGAGACATGTCCAGAGAACACAGAGGATACATGGGTTAGATTAGAAGGGATGGAGGCCTCCTCTGTTTTCCCTGGACATCCATCCCTTCTAATCTATCCCATGTATCCTCTATGTTTCTAGAAAATTCTAGACTCGAGCGGGCGGGTGGAGGCGTTGCAAATTGCTCAACATCGTCGCCTCCAGCCCCGCCCCCAACACGCCCCTAGCCTGCTCTGGAGAAGGGGGGCGGACAAGCTAGCCACTTAACACTGTGGACCGAGGTCGACATAAAATATAGTGCTGCACCGCCTCCAGCCCCTGTCACGCCCCTAGCCTGCTCTGCTGAAGTGGGGCGGGCCCCGTGTATAGCACTGTATATATGAATGGCAGGTCCATCAAAAATATAGAGCTTTGCCTGTGGGTGAACTTGGTGAAGATAATGGCAGATCTTAATTGCCCGCAGGATACGAGCTTTGTGCTGACGTCACCCTCCACTGCTCGGCTTCCACGGACGTATTTGTGTGCCAGCGCCTCTGACCGGTCGGCGCTGACGCACTTTAAGGCTGTCTTTTTAACTGCTTTTGTGAGTATGATTCCATTATTCCTTTAATAAATGTACACCAAGGATTTTACACTATTCGGTGTCCTTCCTTCTTTTCATGTTGATGTTGAACATTCGCATGAGGCTGTATGGGCTGTCGGGCTACTAAACCATTGAAGTTCATCATCTGCTGAAATCCGGAGGTTCCACTGAGTATCATTTGAGGCTGTTTTAGGTCCTCTGTCATAGGGGACCATCCCTTTTTGGTAAGCAGGAATTCTTACTGGTGGTGGTGAAAGTCACGGATTATAAGAAGATTTCTGTCGTTGGCTTTTTTGGACACTTACTCACGGGTGTTTTGTTTATTATGGACTTTTAGACGTGAACCTTGAGAGTTTCATATAGCAGTTGTGGACTATCATCTTATTAACTGTTTAATCATGGTTCACTCACCTTATTATTATTTATAATTTACAGATTTTTCATGGTTCTTCATTGAGTATTTATATGATTTATCACTGTTGGTATTTGGATTTTTTTCAATTATTCAGTGGTGGGCTTATGTTCAGTCATAAGTTAGCGCGACTATATATATATTTTTTCTTAGATATTCATAATGGCCGAACCGGGTACGAAAGACCGTCTTCCACTCATCCCCGGCTCGGATGCGGACAAGATTGTAGGCCCCCCTTAGATCCAACTTGGTGAAGATAATGGCAGATCTTAATTTCTGGAACAGTTCAGGTACCAGGGGCAACGGATAGCGGTTTTTGACCGTGATTTTATTCAACTCGCGGTAGTCCACACATGGGCGAAGGGTCTGGTCTTTTTTTGTGACAAAGAATATTCCGGCACCTGCTGGTGAGGTTGAGGGGCGGATAAACCCTTTATTCAGATTTTCATCAATGTAAACCTTTAGTGCCTCCTGTTCCTTTTCCGACAAAGGAAATATGCACCCAAAGGGGATCTCAGCTCCAGGAAGTAGTTCGATCGGGCAGTCATAGGAGCGGTGAGGCGGAAGGGAGTCAGCCCCTCGTTTACTGAAGACATCAATGAACTCGTGGTATGGTTCGGGCACTGACTGGAATAAATTCTGATCGGAGTCCATACACAGCAGAGTAGTGGGTGAGTTGGGGGGTTTTGATATACAATGTTTCTGACAGTAGGAGGACAGGAATCTCACTTCCCCAGATACCCAATTGATTTGGGGATTGTGAGCCTGAAGCCAAGGTAACCCCAGGATCACGGGGAACAATGGCGAAGATATGGCATCCAGAGTCAGCAGCTCCTTATGTTGGGAGAAGATGGCAACAGGCAAAGGAGCGGTCTCCTGGGTTACTTGTCCTGACTTAATGCAAGAGCCATCGGCCAGGTAGACAGAAAGTCCATGCGCCTTTTCTTGCAGCGGGAGGCGTTGCTGAATGGCAAAGGTGATATCGACAAAACAGCTACATGCCCCGGAGTCGACAATAGTGTTGACTGTTATTGTTCTTCCCGGAAGTTGGAATGAGAGAGGGAGAGCAAGGTGGGTTGCATTGGCAGACAGAGTTGACAGGTTGGCAGGTATGGAAGAAGGGCACTTACGCACCTTGGCGGGGCAGTTGTGCAGGTAGTGGCCGGCCTCGCCACAGTAGAGGCAAAGATTGTGCTGTCTGCGACGTGCTCGTTCTTCAGGGGATAAAGTTGATCGTATCACTCCTATTTGCATGGGCCTGGAAGTGTCTGGAACTGGACCGGCAGGATCTGAACAGGTTGGTGCCAGGTAACGGGAAGAGGGAGCTGGCGCCCTTGGGGTCCTCCACACGGGGCGGCCTTGCTAAATGGACCGCTCTGACCGACGCTCACGGAGTCGTCGATCGATTTGGATGGACAGGGTGATCAGATTTTCAAGAGTACCTGGTATACCCACTCGGGCGAGCTCATCCTTGAGGCTGTCAGAAAGACCCATACGGAATTGGTGTCGTAAGGCAGCATCCATAGGCGTGCCCACGGGGTGTGCCGGGTGTGCCCAGGCACACCCTAATCATCCCTGTGCGCCTCTCACTGCTAGTGCTAATTGTGACTGCTGCGAGCCTGCAACATTGTCTGTGGAGCTCATGTCACCACTGGGGTCAGACCGGGCAAGAAAAAACATCTGTGTGCTGTGGGGGGAGGTGATAAAGCAGGAACAAGAGAATCGCCGGGACCACAGCCGCGGAGTAACCCAGCCGCATTTTCCGATGGGTCTTCTATAGTTCCGGCTCCAGGTCCCGCCCGCAGGCGGCGGAGTGATATACATCTGCACTCCGCCCCCCCTCCGGCCTCCTCTCTCTCCCTTCGAAGAAGCAGCGGAGCCTCAGCCAGGATAGCGGCAGGCGGGTGGCTCAGTGAGGCGAGTAGTGAGACAGCACTGAGAAGGGCAAGCAGCAAGACACACGATGGACCACAAAAAAAAAAGAAAAAGGCAACTTGACATGAACCCTCCCTGACTTGTCAGCAAAAAAGTAAGTGTGCATTTTTAGATATATAAATGCACACTTACTTTTTTGCTAACAAGTCAGGCAGGGTTCATATTGATTTGAATTGTATATGATATATTTATATATTTTTTATATATATATATATATATATATATATATATATTATATACAATTCAAATCAATATGAACCCTGCCTGACTTGTTAGCAAAAAAGTAAGTGTGTATTTATATATATATATATATATATATATATATATATATATATTACACATACAATTCAAATCAATATGAACCCTGCCTGGCTTGTATATATAAATATTTATTTATTTATTTTGCCCATACATACATCAAGTCGATTTTTAAATGTCATTTTTTTTTATTGTTCTTACGTGTTAAAATAACGCTTCGATAATGTTATTTTATTTTAACGTGTGAGAACAATTGAAAAAAATGACATTTAAAAATCAACTTAACCACGACTTTTAGAAGATTTTCCCCCTTCATGACCAGGCCATTTTTTGCTATTTAACTGCGCTACTGACAACTGCGCAGCCATGCAACACTTTACCCAAATTCATTTTATCATTTTTTTTATGCAAATAGAGCTTTCTTTTGGTTGTATTTGATCCCCACTAGTTTTTTTTTTTTTTGCTAAAGACAAACAGAATGAAAAATAAAAAAAAACCACATATTTTCTACTTACTACTGTTACTACTACTACTACTACTGTTATAAAAGCTATCCAATAAAAGACATTTTCTTCAAAAATGTAGGCAAATATGAATTCTACTACATGTCTTTGGTATACAAAAAAAAAAAAACCTAAGTGTATATTAACTACTTCCTGTATGCCCACAGCCCCAATATATGGCGGACAGAAAACAGTGCCAATGTGGGTTAACGTACCTGTACGTCAGCCCACATTGGAGGCTCCTTCACGGCTCACAGAGCGCGCACCTGGGAGCCCTGTGATCAGTGTGTGGCCTTTACACAGAATCCTATTACCGCTGGTCTTGTACCATGTGATGGATGTGTCCAATCAGAGCGTCCTGATCATCGCCATAACCCATACCAATGTCCTGATCACCGCCATACCCCATACCAGCATCCTGATAAATTGTAATACATATACAGTATACCAGAGTTTGTAGACTGTATAACTTTCACACAGACCAAATCTGGAGAGATCTATTGTTGCTGGGGGGGGGGGAGATATCTATTGTTGCTGGGAAGACATATTGTTGCTGGTGAATCTATAGTTTCCGTGAGGGATCTATTGTTGCTAGGGAGATGTCTTGTTCCTGGGGGATCTATTGTTGCTGAGGGAATCTATTGTTGCTGGGGGATCTAACAAGTTTATTTAAAGAAATAAATACAATTCAGGATTGTAACGAGCCCCTTTGCTCGCTCGGCTCCACTCTCCCGACACTCCTCTGCTCTATTGGATCATCCGGTGCTCCAGGATTCAAACTACCGCTATGTGCCATTCGAATCCTTTTGTGGTCGGTCAGAACAAACACCAGGCAGGCTGTATGTAAGTTCAACCAAGAGAGAGTTTATTAGAACCAAAAATCAAGTCTTATATACAGTAACAGAGGGGGTAACCAAAAACATAATTAACATGAGCTAATTAACTAAATCCTTTAGCCAGCCAAGGTGACTCATAGATATGACCGTTCAGGGTAGACATCCCGGCTCCTACCTGTCTCACCTGCTATACAATATACATTATCCTAAGTGTAAACATCACACATTTAGCAAGGGTCAAAATAGCACAGAGGACAGACAGATGGCTGGAGGTGATTGCATTTGCATATCCTTAGAGGGAATGTGTGAAAATCCCAACAGTATGAATTAGTCACTCTAATATGGCATATAGAGGGTCCCCAGAGTCTGTGTGTCTTGGGGGGACATGGACCTGAATCCGAAGTAACACCCCGACAAGGGTCCCCAGGCATACAGCTCACAAAGAGCACCGTTCCCCCAAATGCCAGGGCCCATGGTCGCAGGGCAAGAGGCTTGCATTCAGTCCCCTCCAAAAGCCCCTGTCCCGGCCAGGTCCGTCACAAGGATATTAAAACCTGACACTTTAAAAAAAAAATCCTACTTACCATGTGGTTTGTGTAAAAATTGCTCATTTGATCTGGAGTATTTATTTAAAAGGTTTGTTTATGTTAAAAGATTATTTAATTAATAAGTTAAAAAATAATGTTTGTTTACATTGATTATTATTATTATACAGGATTTATATAGTGCCAACAGTTTGCGCAGCGCTTTACAACATCAGGGAAGACAGTACAATTACAATACAGGAGGGATCAGAGGGCCCTGCTCATTAGAGTTTACAATATAGAAATAAAGGGATTTTTATAACAGCTTACCTGTAAAATCCTTTTCTTGGAGTACATCACGGGACACAGAGCGACTTAGTCATTACTAATGGGTTATATAGATTACCTTCAGGTGCTGGCACTGGCCACTTCCAAACTGGAAGTACCCTCCCCTATATAAGCCCCTCCCATCCGGGAGCACCTCAGTTTTGTAGCCAAGCAATAAGTGTCCCAAAAAGAGGGGTGGGAGCTCTGTGTCCCGTGATGTACTCCAAGAAAAGGATTTTACAGGTAAGCTGTTATAAAAATCCCTTTTTCTTTTTCGTACATCACGGGACACAGAGCGACTTAGTCATTACTAATGGGACGTCCCAAAGCAATGCCAAATGAGGGGAGGGATACATAAGCTGGGCGCCATCAGGCATGAGGATCTTTTGCGGCCTGCAACACACTGCGCCCAAAGGGGACATCCTCCTGACTTCTAACGTCTACCTGGTAGAATCTAGTAAACGTGTGTACCGAAGACCATGTTGCGGCCTTACATACTTGAGCCAGGGAGGCCTGGTGATGCACTGCCCATGAAGTTCCAACTGCTCTTGTGGAGTGCGCCCTAACTTTGAACGGAGGCGGTCTCTTTCTCAAGCCATAGGCTTGTATTATGACCTGTCGAATCCACTTGGCTAAAGTAGATTTTGATGCTGCCTGACCCTTTTTAGGGCCTTCCGGCAGAATAAACAAAGTATCCGTTCTGCGAATCTGAGCAGTGGCTTTTAGATAAGCTTTAACTGCTCTTACTACATCCAAAGAATGTAATAACTTTTCCTCTACCGAGCTAGGTTTGGGGAAAAAAGAAGGAAGAACCACATCTTGGTTCAAATGAAACCTCGATACCACCTTGGGAAGAAAGGCTGGATGAGGACGTAATACTACTCTGTCCTTATGGACAACCAGATATGGCTCCTTACCGGACAAGGCGGCTAATTCCGATACTCTTTTAGCCGAACAAACGGCTACTAAGAAAATCAATTTCCTGGTGAGAAGAACCAAGGAAATGTGTTGCAATGGTTCAAACGGTTGTTTCTGTAGAACCGACAGAACCAGGTTTAAGTCCCAAGGACATATGGGAATACTAACCGGAGGGCTAATACGCATCACTCCTTGTATGAAAGCTTTGACTAGTGAATGCGAAGCCAAGGGCCTTTGAAAAAATATTGACAAGGCCGAAATCTGACCCTTGATAGTACTCAAGGCCAGCTTCCTATCTACAGCCCACTGTAGGAAGTCCAAAATCCTCCCTATCACGTACTTACGTGGATGCCATTTCTTGGCCTCACACCACGTAATGTACGCTTTCCAGATCCTATAATAGATCTGCCTGGATACCGGCTTCCTGGCATTGATCATGGTAGATACAACAGAATTAGAGAGCCCTCTCTTTTTCAGAATGTGGGCTTCAATAGCCAGGCCGTCAAACCTAGGGCTGGTAAGGAAGGGTGGTAAATCGGTCCCTGCGACAGCAGGTCCGGACGATGTGGGAGGGTCCAAGGACTCCTCACTGACATTTTTACAATCTCCGGGTACCATGCCCTTCGGGGCCACGCTGGAGCCACCAGAATCACTGGTTTCTTTTCTACCCTGATTCTGCGGAGTAATCGCGGTAACAATTGTGGCGGTGGGAATGCATATATCAGCTTGAACTGATCCCAAGGGAACACTAGGGCATCCGAGCCGCAAGCTAGAGGATCCCTTGTGCGAGACACAAATCTGTCCACCTTTGCGTTGAATCTGGATGCTAGCAGATCTACATCCGGTGTTCCCCACCGCTGGCATATTGCCTGGAAAACCTCGGGGTGAAGAGACCATTCCCCCGGGCATAATTGTTGGCGACTTAAAAAGTCCGCTCTCCAATTTTCCACTCCTGGGATGAAAACCGCGGATATGGCTGGGACATATTTTTCTGCCCACTCCAGGATGCAATTTGCTTCCCTCTGGGCTGCACGACTCCTGGTGCCACCCTGGTGATTGATATATGCCACTGCTGTGGCATTGTCTGATTGAATTCTGACAGGGGACCCTTGGAGTTTGGATGTCCATGCTACTAGGGCATACCGGGCTGCTCGTATCTCTAAGAGATTGATGGGCAGGGCCTTTTCTGCTTCTGACCACTTGCCCTGGAGAGACCATTGCTCCAGTACTGCCCCCCAGCCTATGAGGCTGGCATCTGTAGTGACTACCTTCCAAGAAACCAGACTGAAGGGTTTCCCTTTTTCCAGATTCTGGGGCACCAACCACCAATGGAGGCTCTTGCGAACGGAAGGGGACATTGGTAAGTCTAAAGCCTGAACTTTTTTGTTCCAGGCTGACAGTATGGCCCTTTGCAAATTCCTTGAATGGAATTGACCGTAGGGTACCGCTTCGAATGAAGCCACCATTTTTCCCAGCAGCCTCATGCAGAGGCGTATGGATGGTTTTCTTTTTGTACCCACTAAGTGGGTCAAATCTTTTAAAGACGACACCTTCTCTGGAGGTAAGAAAATCTTTCTCTGATTTGAATCCAGCCTTAGCCCTAAGTATTCCAGACTTTTGACTGGTCTTAGAGCTGACTTGTCCCGGTTGATAATCCAACCGTGATATTCCAGATACTTGATTGTCTTGTGAATAGCTACTTCCAGCTTTTCCACTGAGTGGTCTATTAGTAGCAGGTCGTCTAGATATGCCATTATCGTTACACCTTGTGTTCTTAGATTGGCCAATAGTGGGGCCAGAATTTTTGTGAACACTCGTGGTGCTGTGGCCAGACCGAAAGGTAAGGCTCTGAACTGAAAATGGCGCCCTTCTACTGCAAAGCGTAGAAATTTCTGGTGGGCCGGAAAGATGGGAATATGCAGATAAGCATCCCTTATGTCGATCGAGGCTAACCATTCCTGCCCTTGTAGGGCGGTGGCCACCGATCGGATCGACTCCATCCGAAAAGTCCTGATATTTAGGAACTTGTTTAGCCCTTTAAGATTTAATATGGGCCTCACGTCCCCATTTGGTTTGGGGACTGTGAAAAGGTTTGAGTAAAACCCGAATCCGCTTTCTTCCAGGGGAACCTTCATGATTACACCTTGGAGCAATAGTTGTTCTAGTGCCAGAAGGAGGGATCCTCTCTTCTGGGGATCTCTTGGCACGTTTGACCTCATAAATTGGGCAGGAGGAGTGCCTTTTAACTCCAGCTTGTATCCCAGACTTACTGCGGAGAGCACCCATCTGTCTCTGATGGTGTCCCGCCAGGTCTCTGTGAACAACTGAAGCCTTCCCCCCACCCGATTGAGTGGGGGCAACCCTTCATGACTTGGGGGGAGGTTTTGTACCTCTCTTGATCCAGGGCTTCTTGTTACCCTGTGATTGTCCCTGATTTCTGCCCCCTGAATTTGACCGCGGAGGCCGTCGGAACTGCTTCACAGCCGATGTGCCCGGGACTGGAGAAGTAGGCCTCTTAAAAGAAGGACTTCTACTCTTGTTCTTAACCGGTAAGAGTGAACTTTTACCGGCAGAAATTTTCTGGATATATTTGTCCAGATCTTCTCCAAATAAGCGTTCTCCATGAAATGGGAAGCTAACCAGCAGTTTCTTACAGGGAGCTTCAGCAGACCAGTTTTTGAGCCACAGAAGCCTACGCATATGTACTATAGAAAGCGTAAAGCGGGAGGCCTGTTGGATTGTATCCTTTATGGCGTCCACCGCAAAACACAAGGCTCTAGGCAGGTCAGCTAGGGCAAGAGCCTGCTGATCTGGTAAGTCCCTTAAGACTTGTTTCAACTGATCTTTCACTGCTTGGCAGACTCCAATCGCTGCTACCGCAGGTTGTGTCACCATGCTTGCTGTAGAGAAAGCAGATTTTAATAAAGACTCCAATTTTTTATCTATTGGGTCTTTGAACATTGGAACATTATCTACTGGACATGTCAGTGATTTGTTCACAGAAGAGATGGCTGCGTCCACTGTAGGGACCCTCCATTTTTTTATGAACTTATCCTCCATGGGATAGATCACCGGAAATCTCTTGGGGGGAGCAAATATTTTATCAGGGTGCTCCCAATCCTGGTAAATAAGCCCTTCTAATAAAGGGTGGATTGGGAAGGAACAGACAGCCTGGGGAGCTTTTAGCGACCCCAGCGAGGAAACCGTAGTGGATGGTGGTTCCGCCAGTGGCATTTTAAATGCTGATCGGACCATGTTAGTCAGAGACTGAACCCATAATCTTTCAGCCTGAGATGCTGAGAAAGGTTCTTCCACTGTTGATTCCTCCATAACTGAATCAACCTCATCCTGATCCCCTTCAGGTAGGTCGATCCCTGTGTGGGGCTGTTCCTCCACTAACAGGCACTCTGAAGAAGGAGACGGAGATCGGACGCGCTTTCCCTGTGACAGGGAAGCAGCGATCAATGCTGTTAATCTCTCTTCCAATCCTCCCAGAGTTGAGGATAAAACCTCCTCTGTTATATATACAGGAGCAGGTGGACTGGGGACAGCCGCAGCACCAGGTACTCCTGCGGGGTTTCTACGGCTACTGACCTCTGAATTCTCAGGGGAGATTGGTGCAGTACAAGCATGCCCAATATCCTCAGAGCCCGATGGAGACCCCTTTGGCTTCCTGGAAGATCTATTTCCGGAGCGTCTGGACGACATATCCTTTAAGCACAAAGCTGAGGTATTCCCATCGTCATACACCAATTTTGCTGGTAATAGTCTAACAAAGTTGCTGCTATATACCAGCTGGTGTCCACTAAAGTGCCTTTCTATGGGGATGCCTGCATCAACCGCCTCTGTGTGCCACTGTTTGTTGCTAGCTCTGTTTGCATCCTGCTGACACTTGTACTGTGTCTTTATACAAGCTGGGACGCCTGCACATGCGCAGAAGCGCCGTGGCGCGCATCGAGCATCATCCACCCGCCCCGCCCCTTTTTTTTCATAGGAGGCGCGTGCACGCGCCCGCGCCCGTGCACCATTGGCGCCCTTTTCGAAACCAAACAGGGACTAGGAGCCAGGGCCCTTTTTGCCGGAGGGCCTGTGCGGTGGATGAGCGCAGCAACAGGGCAGAGGAAGTGGATTCCCACAGAGAAACTTACCAACTGCCTGGATCTTTTGACTTGAGAAAACCAAAGATCCACATGACAAGAAAAATGGACCACAGCGGCCTCTAGTGGTTTAACACAGGTACCGCGGTCCTCCTTTTTTTTTTTTTTTTTCTCTTGACTACTATTAAAATTTTACATTTTCAGTAGTTACAGGCATACACAGATATTAGCGGGAATACCGTTAGGTAACAGACAGAAAGACAAATTAGGCTTGGGGGTCCCCCAATAGAACCAAGTTCCTGGGGGCCCCCACTTACCTGATCCCCGCCGCAGGACTCTGTTTGGTCCACAGAAGCCCAAACTTCACCTATCACGGCAGGCATTGTAATTAAACCTTCAGGGACCGGGTTCCCAAGGATTCCACTCCCCTGGACCTGTATAGCACCCTGCACAGACAACATCTTGGTCGTGGGTATGACCAGAGCTCTGGATCCCAGGGTCCAGCCCTCCTAAGAGAGGCATTACAGGCAAAACCTTGCTCTTCCGCTGCAAGGCCCGGGTACCGACCGTTTAGCTATGAAGCTTTTTTGGTGGGATCCGGAACAGCTTACTAAGGCCCAAAAGAACCTGTACGCAAGCCCAGTGAAAACACATGTTACTCTTTGGCCAACACCTTAGACACTGGCAAAAAACTGAGGTGCTCCCGGATGGGAGGGGCTTATATAGGGGAGGGTACTTCCAGTTTGGAAGTGGCCAGTGCCAGCACCTGAAGGTAATCTATATAACCCATTAGTAATGACTAAGTCGCTCTGTGTCCCGTGATGTACGAAAAAGAAAAATGTTTATTTCATTAAAAGTTTTAATTCATTTTAAAATGTTTGTTTACATTTACCATATTTATTCAAATGTGTGTGTGTGTATATATGTATGTGTATATGTGTATGTGTATATGTGGATATATATATATATATATATATATATATATATACATATATATACATACATACATACACCTTTATACCGACGCACGTGTTTTTGAGCTTTGGTTTGAGGTGCACACCCTAATGCATTAGGCTGCGCACGCCTATGGCAGCATCATTCCATTGAGTGTCTGAGCTCCAGCGCCTAAAGTCTGTGACGTAGTCCTCGGCCGCTCTGCGACTTTGCTGGAGCGCAAACAGGGCAGCTTCCGCTGTGGCGGTCCGCTGGGGGTCCTCATAAAGCTGAGCCATGGCCTCAAAAAAGACTAACAAGGAGTGGGTCTGTGCGCTGTTCTGCTCGAGTAGTCGGTGGGCCCAACTCTGGGGTTCTCCTTGGAGTAGGGTGATGACAAACCCCACCTTGGTGGCTTCAAGTGAAAAAGTCTGGGGTTGTAGAGAGAAGTATAGCTGGCATGCATTTTGGAAGGCCCGGAATTTGGCGCGGTCTCCTGCGAATCTTTCCGGAACAGGAACTCTGGGTTCAGGCGGAAGCATCACTACAGAAGGAGCGGAGGCAGACTGTACGGGTGCAGCGGGGGAAACTGAAGCCACATGACTGAAATCTAAAAAGTTCTGGACACGCTCGTCCAATTTGACATGTCCTTCTTGTAGGGATTTAATGGCTTGTGTGAGAGCTGCAAGGTGTGTGCAAATCTCCTCCATGGGTGAGGTTTCTCCTGCAGACTCGGTTATGGCTGTCTGATACTGTTACGTACCTCAAAGGACGAGTCTGACTTGTAGGAGAAGACCTCTCATACAGCTCTGGTTCAGGAGCCACCGGAGTGGGAACAGTGGTCTCGGGAACACAGCGGGGTAGGAGTGCCTGTGGAGACTGTGGTGGTTGACACTGTAGCTGGTTGATGATCCTCCAAGTAGGCTGGAACTGCGGATGACGGCAGGATCAGTAGCAGGCTGAAGCAAGGAGAGATAAGCCAGGTCAACACTGGAACACACAGAGCAAGTAGCAGGCAGGTGCAAGGTCAGACGAGCCGGGTCAGATCAGGTGGTCAGGCAGAGCAATGCGGTGGACTGGAGCAGGATCAGATAAGCAGGCAGAGGTCTGGCAACGGAACAACAGGTAATAGTAGCAGGGTCAAGGCAGGCCGAGGTCAGGGTTGGAGATAACAGGTAAGTCAGCAGAGCCGGGTCGTCCAGGTAATCAGATAGCAGATGCAGGTAAAGATACACAGAAGCTGCAGATCAGACGGCAGTGCACTATTGCAACTGCTGGCTTTTTAAAGGCCTAATGGCGCCATGTCATTTAGCGTGTACGCGCGCGAAATTGGCGCGCGCCGACGCACAAGTACAGATGGAAGCAGGGATCGTCCTCTATTTCTGGCAAGTCCCTGACAGGCACGCCAGACGTAGATCTTCTGGTGTCCCAACTTAATCGTAAAGGTATTGAGGTTTGTGGCCAGGTCAAGAGACCCATAGGTAGAGATGAGCTCGGTGTTCGAGTCGAACATACATTTGACTCGAACATCGGCTGTTCAATCGTTCGACGAAGATCGAACGATTTGGGCCGTGCGCGCCAAATTCGAGTGACGCAAATGGCCCACAATGCACTGCGCCGTCGCAGTGCAATCCCGGCGCTGTGATTGGCCAAGCATGCACTGTGACCCCGCATGCTTGGCCAATCACAGCGCCGGCAGCGAGGAGAGCCATAATTGGCCACAGGCAGGATGCCTGTGGATAATAATAGCTCAGGGGGATTTAGTACACGCCCCACACTATAAAAGGCCACCAGCGCAACGGGCTTGTGTAGTGTGTTCCGGTTCAGGGAGAGTGAAGGATAGGCAGGGACAGTGCCAGTGCTATTTGTTCATTTAACTTGTGTGCAGGGAGAGAGAAGGATAGGCAGGGACAGTGTCAGTGATATTCTTTGCTAAACCTTGTGTGCAGGGAGAGAGAAGGATAGGCAGGGATAGTGTCAGTGATATTCTTTGCTAAACCTTGTGTGCAGGGAGAGAGAAGGATAGGCAGGGGTCAGTGTCATTTTTGCTAAGCCTTCTGCACAGTATACACCTGAAGCTAGCCCTTGCTGTGTTTTCCTGTTGTGTAACACAGGCAGGCATCTGCAGCACTTACAGCGGGCGTAGTGTGCTTCCTGCAAAATATACACCTGAAGCTAGCCCTTATTGCTGTGTTTTCCTGTTGTGTAACACAGGCAGGCATCTGCAGCACTTACAGCTGGCGTAGTGTGCTTCCTCCAAAATATACACCTGAAGCTAGCCCTTATTGCTGTGTTTTCTTGTTATGTAACACAGGCAGGCATCTGCAGCACTTACAACGGGCGTAGTGTGCTTCCTGCAAAATATACACCTGAAGCTAGCCCTTATTGCTCGTGTTTTTTTTCTTTTGTGTTACACTAACAGGCATTTACAGCACTTACAGTGGGCGTAGGGTGCTTCCTGCAAAATATACACCTGAAGCTAGCCCTTATTGCTGTGTTTTCCTGTTGTGTAACACAGGCAGGCATCTGCAGCACTTACAGTGGGTGTAGTGTGCCTCCTGCAAAGTATACACCTGAAGCTACCCCTTATTGCTGGTTTTCCCATCTCCCTGCAGGCCATTAGAATGTCTGGAAGGCCAACAAGGAGAGGCAGACAGTCAGGAGCCAATAAAACTGGGCAAGCAGGCTCTGTGTCTAGAGACAACAGTGCTGGTCGTGGACGCGGTGCATCGTCATCAGCACGTGGCCATGGGACACGCTTGTCCTTATTTTCGGCAGCTGGACGTGTTGAGCCGCATCATGCCGAAGACTTGGTAGAGTGGATGACCAAGCCCTCCTCATCCTCCTCATCCTCTCTCACCCAGGCTCAGGGTACTGGCAAAGCAGCTGCCAAAGTGTCCTCTTCCCTCGTATCAATGTCATCATCAGTCACTCCTTCCCTAGACCCACCGTGTCCTCCTGAGGAGTCCCCCGAACTGTTTGAGCACAGTGTTGGGTACATGATCCAGGAGGATCTGATGATGATACCCAGCTAGAGGAAGGCAGTAGCGTGAGAGCAGAGAGAGGGGATGCTCAAGAAGGACAGCAATCTGGCAGTCATGTTGTTCCAGCAGCTGCAGCATACTGCCAGATTGGCTCCAGTGATGAGGAGGGAGGGGATGATGAGGTCACTGACTCCACGTGGGTGCCTGATAGGAGAGAGGAGGATGAGGAGGAGGCACATCTCCAACGAGGCAGGATGCCCTCGGGGGGTCAGCGTAAGGGCAGCACACGGACTGAATCACACCGCAGAGCTCCGCCTGTGCAGGGCGCTGCCTCTGCCCGTTATTCCAAAAGTTCTTTGGTGTGGGCCTTTTTTGAGTCGAGTGCATCAGATCGCACCGCTGCTGTTTGCAACATATGTCTGAAGCGTATCTCGCGTGGCTCAAAACATCAGCCGCTTGGGCACCACATGCTTGACCAGACATATGTTGACCTGCCATGCAGCTCGTTGGCAAGCGTATCTTAAAGACCCACACCAAAGAAAAAAGCGGACCTCTCCTTGCTCTTCATCAGCTGGGATCTCCAACCCCACTGTACCTTTAGTTCTCTCTAAAACCTGCACTGAGAGGAATGAAGGTGTAGAATTAGGTGTGTCACAGCCAAGTACTTGCGGGCACTCTGCTAGCAGTACACAGACGTCCGATTCTAGCAGGCAAATTTCCCTGCCCCAGCTGCTGGACCGTCGAAAGAAGTTCACTCCCAGCCATCCACATGCCCAGCGGTTGAATGCTAGCTTGGTTAAATTGCTAGCAATTCAACTGCTGCCTTTTCATTTGGTAGACTCGGCCCCCTTCCGTGAGTTTGTGCAATGTGCGGTTCCTCAATGGCAGGTTCCCAAACGCCACTTTTTCTCACGGAAGGCGATTCCGGCTCTCTACCAGCATGTGGAAGGCAATGTCCATGTCTCGCTGGACAGGGCGGTCAGCGGTAAGGTGCCTATTACTGCTGACTCATGGTCCAGCAGGCATGGACAGGGACGTTACCTTTCTTTCACGGCCCATTGGGTCACTCTTTTGGCAGCTGGGAAGGATGCAGGACAAGGTGCAGTAGTGTTGGAGGTTGTTCCGCCGCCACGCCTCCAAAATGCTACTACTGGTTGTTGTGACACACCTCTCTCCTCCACCCCCTCCTCTTCTTCCTCCATGGCCTCTTCCTGTGCTTTGTCCTCGGAACCAGCGGTGCTTCGTAGGCGTTCAAGGGGCTACGCAAGTACGCAGGCAAAAAGGTGCTTGCGCTGGTGTGTTTGGGGGACAGGAGCCACACTGGGGCAGAGGTTCTGTCTGCTCTGCAGGGGCAGGCTGAGAGGTGGTTGACGCCACGCCAGCTTAAGCCAGGAATGGTGGTTTGCGACAATGGCACAACCTCCTCTCCGCCCTCCGACAGGGACAACTGACCCATGTGCCCTGTGTGGCTCACGTCCTTAACCTGGTGGTGCAGCGGTTCTTGGGCAGGTACCCGGGCTTACAGGATGTCCTGAGGCAGGCCAGGAAAGTCTGTGTGCATTTCTGCAGATCATATAATGCCAGTGCTCGGCTGGCTGAGCTGCAAAAGGAGTTGAACCTGCCCAAGAACCGCCTTATATGTGACATACCCACCAGGTGGAACTCAACGTTGGCCATGCTGCAGCGGCTGCACACGCAGCAGAGGGCCATCAATGAATACCTGTTCGACTATGGCACCAGGACAGGGTCAGGGGAGCTCTGGTTTTTTTCACCACGCCAGTGGGACATGATCAGGGATGCATGCACTGTCCTGGCACCATTTGAGGAGGCCACGAGGATGGTGAGCAGTGACAGTGCATGCATCAGTGACACTGTACCTCTTGTCCACCTGTTGGAGCATACGCTGCGTGGAATAATGGACAGGGCACTTGAGGCAGAACAGAGGCAGGAAGAGGAGGACTTCCTTGCCTCTCAAGGCCCCCTTTACCCAGACAGTGTTCCTTCTGTCCCACCCATCACACAGGAAGAGTACGAGGAGGAGGAGGAGGAGGGGGAGGAGGAGGATTGTGTCAGCATGGAGGTGGAGCATGGCACTCAGCATCAACAGCAGCAGTCTTTTAGGGATGATTTACAGTCCCAACAAACCCGTGGACTTGTACGTGGCTGGGAGGAGGTGGCTGCGGATCATGTCGTCCTTAGTGACCCAGAGGACTCCGGACCGAATGCCTCAGCTAACCTACGCTGCATGGCCTCCCTGATCCTGCAAAGTCTGTGGAAGGATCCTCGTATTCTTCGGATCAAGGAGAGGGACCATTACTGGCTGGCCACTCTCCTTGATCCACGGTACAAGGGTAAGGTTGCGGACCTTATCTTACCGTCGCAGAGGGAGCAGAGGATGAGACAACTCCGGGAGGCCTTTCAGAAAGGTCTGTGCAACGCGTTCCCAGAGACTGGGAGGTTACAAACTCCTGGTCCTGGACAACGAGTTGCTGAGGCTTCGGTCAGTCAAAGAAGGAACTGTGGGGAAGGTGGCCGTCTGACCGATGCGTTCAGACAATTCTTTAGTCCGCAGCCCCAAGGTATGATCGGTTCCAGCAACCATCGCCAGTGTCTGATATACATGGTGCAGGAATACCTAGGGGCAAGGTCAGACTTGGACACCTTCCCCACCGAAAATCCTCTGGCTTACTGGGTCTTGAGGATGGATCACTGGCCAGAGCTTGCACAGTATGCAATTGAGCTACTGGCCTGTCCTGCATCCAGCGTTCTTTCAGAACGCACATTCAGTGCTGCTGGAGGATTTGTCATGGATCACAGGGTGCGCCTGTCCACCGACTCGGTTGATCGACTGACCTTCATAAAGATGAACCAGTCTTGGATCACCACCAGCTACCAAACACCTGAAGCTGATATAACAGACTAATTTATTTTCAAATGTCACATCCCTTCAAGACTGATGCTGATGCTGAGAGACTGTCCTGTTATGTTGACTGACTATCCTCCTCCTCCTCAATGATCCGATTGATGATGATAGCTTGGAAGAACATTTTTGTTTCTGGGTGCCGCCACCAGTGGCTAAGGCCCAATTTTTCAGCCCCTGTTTAACAGGGGCATGTAATTAAAAAATTTTATGCAATGCTTTGCAGCAGGGCTCATTCCTGCACTCCAACTAGAGTATCTGGGAGAGGTTGCAGTGTCGTGGCACCAGCACCAGTGGCTAAGGCCCAATTTTTCAGCCCCTGTTTAACAGGGGCGTGTTATTACAATTTTTTATGCAATGCTTTGCAGCAGGGCTCATTCCTGCACTCCAACTAGAGTATCTGGGAGAGGTTGCAGTGTCGTGGCACCAGTGCCTAAGGCCCAATTTTTCAGCCCCTGTTTAACAGGGACGTGTAATTACAATTTTTGATGCAATACTTTGCAACAGGGCTCATTGCTGTGCTCCAAGTACAGTATCTGTGAGGGGTTGCAGTGTTGTGGCACCAGTGCCTAAGGCCCAATTTTTCAGCCCCTGTTTAATAGGGGCATGTAATTACAATTCTTGATCTAATAATTCACAGCAGGGCCCATTCCTGCACCCACCAAGAGTACCTGTGAGGGCTTACAGTGTTGTGTCAACACCACCACCACCACCACCAAAGGCCCAATTTTTCAGCCCCTGTTCAACAGGGGCATGCAATTACAATTCTTGATCTAATAATTCACAGCAGGGCCCATTCATGTGCCCACCAAGTGTAACTGTGAGGGCTTACAGTGTTGTGGCAACACCAACATGTAAGGGGCAAATTTCAGCAGAGTATATACGGCAGGCCCCTACTTTCAAACATCCAACTTACAAACGACTCCTACTTGCAAACGAAAGGAGACAACAGGAAGTGAGAGGAAATCTACCCCTAGGAAGGGAAATTCTCTCCTGTAAGAGTTAATATGGGAAAAAGGTGTCTCCTCTCTACTGATGCTTTATCACCAATCCTTGTTTCAATAAAAACCCAACTTTTCAAAAACATTTGTCATTGGGACGGAAAGGGAGGTGAAATGTTCTGAACAGGGGCACAGACAGCAAAACAAATGTTACAGGGGTGATAACCCTTCCCTATGTTTTCCAAAAAGCTTAAAAATAGATTTTTTGACTGGAGCTACACTTAAACAATGTACCTGTTCAAAATTACAAACAGATTCTACATAAGAACAAACCTACAGTCCCTGTCTTGTATGCACCGCCTGTATACGGCTGTTCAGAGTATATACTGTAGGGCCTTTTTTATTTTGTGTGCGGGGTTCCCCTTAATATCCATACAAGACCCAAAGGGGCTGGTAATGGGCTGTTGGGGGGGGGGGGGGGGGGGTGATGGGGTAGCTATGCCATTTTTCTTAAAGATTTTCATCCATATTACCGGGACCAGACATTACATTAAAGCCGCAAGCAGTTTTAAATGGCTTTTTTTCCTTTAGAAATGTAATTTTGTGCAGGGACAGTTCTAAACATGGGAAACACAAGCCACTTCACAGGCATACTTTAGACACCCCCCAGGTACGATATTTAAAGGAATATTTGACTTTTTTTTTTCACTTTATGCATCATTAAAATGACTGCTCCCGAAAAACTGACGTTTTTAAAACTTCTTTTTGCATTGATACATGTCCCCTGGTGCAGAACCCGGGTTCCCAAACCCTTTTTAGGACAATAACATGCATTATAGTCGTTATAATTAGCACTTAAGATTTCGAACGTTTGCATCCATTGTATTTAATAGGGTTCTAACGTTCGTGCGAACTTTCGGTCCGTTCGCGGGTTCTGGTGCGAACCGAACCCGGGGGTGTTCGGCTCATCACTACCCCCAACGTACTGCGAAAGCTGAAGCCATCCTGCATACTCTATCTCAGGGGAAAAGGCCAGTGGAGGACTCCACTGGCGAATTCCGTAAATGGTCAGCTGACACCGGGTGGAATGAACCCGCCTTGAAATACCAATACCGCCAGGGTCTGTCAGAGGGTTTAAAGGATGAGTTAGCCCGGATTGAGAACCCAGCCACTTTGGAGGACTTAATTCAAGCCGCAACTAAGCTGGATAGGCACATGCGTGAGAGACGCTCTGAGCGCTTCCAGGCCCCTTGTCCTGGCTGGGTACCCCCCAGGTCTTCTCCTGTACAGTCACCTACTCCAGTTCCTCCTATTACCTCTGTCCCTGAAGTGGAACCCATGCAGCTAGGATTGATCCGTGCTCCATTGACTCCAGAGGAAAGACAGCAACGGCGACTGGCCAACCCTTGCTTGTACTGTGGGGGAACAGGACATTTCCTTCGCGCCTGTCCTGTGAGACCCAGTAAGTCACGTTCACAGTTTATTATGAACTATCAAGCCATTGACTTTTCCCAGACTTATGTCACCCTTTCCGTTTCTCTGCAGCTGGCGGAAGAGGAAATCCGTCTCCCAGCAATAATTGATTCTGGAGCTTGCATCTCCTCCCTGGACGCATCGCTGGCTCAAAAGTTGCATATTCCACTGCAGCCCAAGAAACAAAGTCTTCAAGTTCTTCTGGATGATGGCTCTCTTCCCCGCTCTAGACTTGTTACACATTAAACTAACCCCATCCTGGTCATCACAGACTCCGGTCATCAGGAGTCTCTACGTTTTGATGTTATTCTCTCTCCCATGTTCCCTATCACCCTGGGACTCCCTTGGCTACAGACACATGAACCCGACATCAGTTGGAATAAGAAAAAGGTGCTCTTCACATCCCATTTTTGCTCCCAGCACTGTCTTCCTCCGGCTCTGGCCACTTGCCTCACCATGGCCCCAATGCCTGACAATCTCCAGCATGTCCCTACAGAATACTTTGAATTCAAGGACGCTTTTGATAAGCAAAAGGCTGATTGCCTACCACCTCACCAGGCCTTATGATTGCCCCATCGAACTGTTGCCTGGCTCTGAAGTACCTTTTGGGCGCATATTTCCCCTGTCCGAGGCTGAGTTGGTGACCCTCAAGGCCTACATTGGCAAGAACCTGGATAAAGGCTTTATTCGCCCTTCTTCTGTATGAATTATAGGGAACTGAATAAAATAACCATTAAAAATCGGTACCCCCTGCCACTCATTCCAGAACCATTTCAGCGCTTCCGGTCCGCTCAGATCTTTTCGATATTGGATTTGCGAGGTGCCTATAACCTCATACGAATCCGCCCGGGAGATGAATGGAAGACCGCCTTCAGATCCAGGTTTTGGCACTACGAGTACCTGGTGATGCCGTTTGGGCTATGCAGTGCCCCGGCCACTTTCCAGCACCTGGTAAATGACATTTTTCGGGAGTACCTAGATAACTTTTTAGTCGTTTGCCTGGACAACATTCTAATTTTTCCCGCTACCATCGAATTACACCGGGTTCATGTAAAGACTGTCCTTACCATCCTTAGGAAACACAAGTTGTATCTCAAAGCGGAAAAATGTGAATTTGAAAAGACTGTGGTGCAATTTCTTGGGTTCATCATATCCACTCATGGGGTCGCAATGGACCCCCAAAAGGTCAAGGCAATTCAAGAGTGGCCGGCTCCAGTAGATAAGAAGGGGGTGCAGCGGTTCATTGGGTTCGCTAACTTCTACAGAAGGTTCATTGTTGATTTCTCTTCCATTGTCGCACCCATTACCCAACTCACCCGTCAGCACACCCGTTTTCAGTGGTCCCAGGAAGCCCAAGAAGCCTTCGTTAAGCTCAAAGACTTGTTCACTACTGCACCAATCCTAAAGCACCCAGATCCAGCTTTGCCGTTAGTTTTGGAGGTGGATGCCTCGGAAACCGCCACCAGAGCCATTATTTCTCAGAGACAGGGTCCCAAGGCCCTCCTCCATCCTGTGGCTTTCGCCTCCTGAAAGTTAAGCCCTCCTGAAAGAAACTATGACCATTCTTTCCCCACAGAATTTTTCCTTGCTGGCACATACCGACCTGATGACTGCCATTAAACTGGCATCCAGTCACTGTACTGACCATGAAGTACCCTCCTTGAGAAAACAGGATGACCTGCTTTGGGCCGGAAACATTTTTTTTGTCCCACTGGAGGCAAGACCCTCTACCCTGAAGATGCTCCATGACCATAAGTTGGCTGGTCATTTTGGTACACGAAAGACTTCAGAGCTTGTCTCACGTTTTTTTTGGTGGCCTGGCTGGAGACAGGACTGTAAAAATTACGTCATGTCATGTATTTCGTGCCAACGCAGTAAGGGGACAAATACCAAGTCCTGGGGATTACTAAGGCCCTTACCCATTCCAGAGCGGCCATGGTCTTAGGTCTCCATGGACTTTATTGTTGACCTACCTCCCTCAGAAGGGTTCACCACTGTCCTGGTCATTGTCGACCACTTGTCCAAGATGACACACTTCCTTCCCATGGTGGGCACCCCCTCTGCTCTGGACACAACTAAAATTTTTATTAAAGAGATAATAAGGCTCCATCGAGTACCTGACAGCATTACCTCTGATAGGGGTACTCAATTTACCTCTAAGTTCTGGAGGGAACTCTGTAAAGCTCTGGAAATCAAGATTTGCCTCTCTTCTGCATATCATTCCCAAAGCAACGGCCAAACGGAGAGAACAAATCAAACTTTGGAACAGTACCTCCGTTTCTTTTGTTCCAGCTCCCAGGATGATTGGTCCTCTCTACTTCCGTATGCACAATTTGCGTATAACAATTCCATCCATACTGCCACTAACCAAACACCCTTCTGGTCAAATTTTGGATTCCATCCTTCCTTCCTAACTCCATCCCTGAAACATCAGTTCCCGCTGTACAAGACCGGTTAGCCGCTATTCAAAGGAACTTTCAAGTAATCCAGGACACATTACAGAAAGCTCAAGACAATTACAAAAAAACATTACAATAAAGGGAGAAAAGAGAACCCAGCTTTTAAAACAGGTGAAAAGGTGTGGCTATCGACAGCAAACCTTAGGCTGCCTTGTCCTTCTCGGAAGCTGGGCCCAAAATTTATAGGACCATTTGAAATTAAGAGGATGGTGAACCCTGTAGCTTTTGAACTGAACTTACCCACATCTTACAGGATTCACCCAGTCTTCCATGCATCCTTACTAAAACCAGTAACTCCCAGTCCCTTCTCGGGGAGAGAGGAATCACCTCCTCCACCAGTCGAAGTGGATGGGGAAGACGAGTTCGAAGTGGAGGCCATATTGAACTGCAGGAAGAGGGGTAGACAATTACAGTACTTGATCAAATGGAAGGGGTATCCCCCTGAAAATAATTCCTGGGAACCTTCAAGAAATTTGCACGCCCCACAATTAATTCAGGCTTTCCATCGGTAACACCCGGAATTTGGGCGTCCAGAGGCCGCCCCTCGGGGGGGGGGGGGCGGCACTGTCAGGGAAATAAACAGCTTCTATCTGTTCAGCGTGTCACATGACATCCTGGCTGCCTGTCAGGGAAGTAAACAGCTCAATCTGTTCAACGTGTCACATGACATCCTGGCTGCCTGTCAGGGAAGTAAACAGCTCAATCTGTTCAGCGTGTCACATGACATCCTGGCGGTCTATAAAAGCTGAGCAAATCCCCAAACAAATTGCTGTTTTGTCTTCAGCTTCCTGTGTCTCAAGTTCCTGTTTCCTGCCTGCCAGATCTACTGCTGTGATTCAGATTGCCTATTGACCACCCTGATCTCTCCTGACCTGACCCTTGGCTTACTTATTGGACTTCGCTACTGTCTCCTGTGTTTGACCCTCTGCTTGTGACCCAGACTTTACTGCCAGCCTCCTGCACCTGACCGTCTTGCCTGTGACCCAGATTACCTCCAGTCTCCAGTACTTGACCCTCTGCTTGCCTTTGGACTTCCCTCCATTTGGGTGTTTGACCCCCGGCCTGCTCTGGACTTTCTGTACAACTACACCAGCTGAGTTCTGATCACCATCAGTTCCTGTACCTGTCTTCTGTGACCTTCACGCAAGTCCTGCTCAGCATACTGGTAGCTTGTGCCTCTTTGTGCCATCCACCCTCTGTCCCATCTCCAGGGGGTGGAGTGTGCTTAGTCGCAAGAGTGAGCCGCTCTCTGCATCTCAGCCTCGGTGAGTACCCTTTTCTGACACTAACACGGCCTCCAGGTCACTCATTATTGTCTCTCTACCTGCAGGTGAGGGGACCCCAAAGTTGGCTCTGCTCCTAATCTTCCTGGAATGATGAAAATCCACCCCTACGTAAGACCCTCACCACTGGACTCTGCCCCCTTCTAACTTCTGCCGTCAATCAGGTAAGCTCTACTCCTCTGCCCCCTCCACTGACCTAGCTGACCGTTCCCTGACCCTGTTCCTCCCCTAGTCATGCAGCCCCTCCGTCCATTCTCTCCTACGGGTCTCACTTTATTCACCAATGTGAATGGGGCTTATGTTAGTGCTGCGTGCTCTTATGCCCTTCGTTCGTCCACTCACCAATTTTGACGTAGGTGGACCATGTCCCAGGTGGCATCTAGCTCGCCCAGTCACAGCTGCACTATCATGCACAGTCCTAAGAGGTGGGTGGAGCTGCAGATTGTGAATTGTGAGATTTTGGGTAATAAAGTTAAGGGTCCCTGCACCGCCACTGGGGAAGGGGGGTACAGGGGCACTCGGCTACATCAGTATACACACACCTTTCAGAAGTCTTTAAAAAAACTCGACAATGTAAATAATGAGTCAATCATGCTGCCAACTCACAAACAAAAAAAAAACACACTGATAAGTCTTTCCCTATAAGGACTGGCCACAAGTGATAGCTCCCTGGCCAGCAGAAGGATGTATATACACTGCTCAAAAAAATTAAAGGAACACTTTTTAACCACTTCAATACCAGGCACTTACACCCCCTTCCTGCCCAAGCCAATTTTCAGCTTTCTGCGCTGTCGCACTTTAAATGACAATTGCACGGTCATGCTACACTGTACCCAAACAGAATTTTTATAATTTTGTTCCCACAAATAGAGCTTTCTTTTGGTGGTATTTGATCACCTCTATATTTTTTTTTTGCTAAACAAATAAAAAAAGACTGATGCCGCGTACACACGATCATTATTCACGGCGGTTAAAAAAACGCCGTGAATAATGTCATTAAAAACGAGGGAACGGCTTGTTCCCCACACACGGTCGTTTTTCACGTGGTTTTTTCTCTTGTCGAGAAAAACGACCGTCTGTGGGCTCCGCGGCAGTGTTTCCTATGGGAAACACTGCCGCGGAAAACATGTCGAAAAAAACGACGAGAAAAATTAGAACATGTTCTAATTTTTATCGTTGTTTTTAATGCCGTTTTTCTCGTCGAAAAAAACGACAGAAAGCCCACAGACTATCGTTTTTCTCGTCGAATGGGAAAAATGTCGTTTTTCTCGACGAGAAAAACGGCCGTGTGTACGCGGCATGAAAGTTTTGAAAAAAAAAAAAGTTTTTTGTTTGTTTCTGTTATAAAATGTTGTAAATAAGTACGTTTTCGCCTTCACTGATGGGCACTGATAAGGCGGCACTGATGAGGTGGCACCAATTAGGTGGCACTGATGGGCACTGGAAGGTGGCACTGATGGGTGGCACTGATATGCAGCACTGGTGGGCATTGATAGGCAGCACTGATGGGCACTCATGGGTGGCACTGATAGGTGACACTGATGGGCACTGAAAGGCTGCACTGATGGGTACTTATGGGTGGCACTGATAGGCAGCACTGATGGGCACTGATAGGCATCCCTGGTGGTACTGGCACTGGCAGGCATTGTGGATGTGCACTGATTGGCAGCTGCCTGGGCATTGATTGGCAGATGCCTGGGCACTTATTGGCATATCCATGCTGGTCTAGGGTAGCATACCTGGTGGTCCAGTGTGGGTGGCTATCCCTGGTGGTACTGGTGGCATCCTGGTGGTCCTGGGTGGGCTTCCCAGGGGGGGCTGCGCTGATAAACAATCAGCACAGACCCCCCTGTCAGGAGAGCAGCCGATCTGCTCTCCTCTACTAGCGTCTGTCAGACACGAGTGAGGAAAAGCCGATCAACGGCTCTTCCTGTTTACATCGTGATCAGCTGTAGTTGGACACGGCTGATCACGTAGTAAAGAGCCTCCGTCAGAGGCTCTTTACCAAGATCGGTGTAGCGGTGTGTCAGACTGACACGTCGCACCATCGATCGCCACGATGTGCGCACCCACAGGCACAGTCATATGACGCCCAGTCAGAATAACTGAACAACTGCCCGGCCGTCATTTTGCTATAGGCTGGGCAGGGAAGTGGTTAATCAGAGTATAGCATCAAGTCAATTAACCACTTAAGGACCTTGACTGTTTTTCAGACTCTGTGTTTACAAGTTTAAAACAGGTTTTTTTGCTAGAAAATTACTTAGAACCCCCAAACATTATATATTGTTTTTTTTCTAACACCCTAGAGAATAAAATGGCGGTCATTGTAATACTTTTTATCACACCATATTTGCGCAGTAGTCTTACAAGCGCACTTTTTTGGGCAAAAATTCACTTTTTTGAATTAAAAAATAAGACAACAGTAAAGTTAGCCCAATTTTTTTTTATATTGTGAAAGATAATGTTACGCTGAGTAAATTGATACCCAACATGTCACGCTTCAAAATTGCGCCCGCTCGTGGAATGGTGTCAAACTTTTACCATTAAAAATCTCCATAGGTGACGTTTAAAAAATTCTATAGATTGCATCATTTGAGTTACAGAGGAGGTCTAGGGCTAGAATTATTGCTCTCGCTCTAACGATTGCGGCGATACCTCACTTGTGTGGTTTGAACACCGTTTTTATATGCGGACACTACTCACGTATGCGTTCGCTTCTGCGCGCAAGCTCGTCGGGACGGGGCGCTTTAAAAAAAATGTTTTTGTTTTCTTATTTATTTTACTTGATTTTATTTATTTTTACACTGTTTTAAAAAAAAAATGGGTCACTTTTATTCCTATTACAAGGGATGTAAACATCCCTTGTAATAGAAAAAAGCATGACAGGTCCTCTTAAATATGAGATCTGGGGTCAAAAAGACCTCAGATCTCATATTTAGACTAAAATGCAATAAAAAAAAAATTGTCATTTCAAAAAATGACAAAAAAAAAATGTCCCTTTAAGTCGTATGGGCGGAGCTGACGTTTTGAAGTCGCTTCTGCCCTGCTATGGTAGGGAGACGGGTGGGGGCCATCTTCCCCTCACTCGTATCCATACCACAGAGGGACAAGGACCCGATCGCTTCCGCCGCCACCGACGGCTCCGGTAAGCGACGGAGGGCGCGGGAGAGCGGCAGGAGGGGGGGCCCCTCTCCTGCCGCCGAAAACGGTGATCTCGCGGCGAATCCGCCACAGAGACCACCATTATCGTAAACAGAACCGCTCACAGAAAAGATGGATATCTCGGTTGTGACAGCAGCTGCTGCCGTTACCGAGATATCCATCTTTAAAGTGCCGACGTATATGTACATGAGCTGTTTGGCAAGTGGTTAAAATCCTGGGATATTGATCTGGTCAGTTCAGTAGCAGAGGGGGTTGTTGATCAGTTTCAGCTGCTTTGGTGTTAATGAAATTAACAACAGGTGCACTAAATGGGCAACAATGAGATGACCTCCAAAACATGAATGATTTTACAGGTGGAGGCCACTGACATTTTTTTTCCTTACTCATCCTTTTTGACGGTTTTTCACTAGTTTTGCATTTGGCTAGGGTCAGTGTCACTACTGGTAGCACAAGGCCATACCTGGACCCTAAAGAGGTTGCACAGGCAGTCCAACTCCTCCAGGATGGCACATCAATACGTACCATTGCCAGAAGGTCTTAAGAGCAAGGATGAGATTCCAGGAGACAGGCAGTTACTCTAAGAGAGCTGGACAGGGCCGTAGAAGGTTCTTAACCCATCATCAAGACCGCTCTTTGTGCATAAGGCCCCATTCACACCTGAGCGTAGCGCTTTCAGGCAGAAAGTAGCGTGATTTTACCGCAATTTTTGCGGCGTATTTTGCCGCGTTTTTGTATAGGTCAAAAGGCATGAGTAGCGCTACGCTCTCCCAGTGGACAGGCAATCTTCTGGGACCTGTCACGTGTCCCAGAAGATTGCCAAGAGGGAGGGGCCTCCTAGGGGGAGAGGAGGAGTCGCCTAGGCGACCCGTAGGCGGAACCAGGACAGGAAGTCCCTTTCAAAACCAAGCACCCACTCCACCCCCCCCAAAAAAAATTACATGCCAAATGTGGCATGTAAGGGGGCGAGGAGTGCTTAAAGCTTTTGGGTGGAACTCCGCTTTAGGATTAAAGGTCTGTACTGATTTTGGGGGGAGCCAATGTTTTTTGCTCACTTTTTTATGGTGCACCAAAGCAACCTATGACCATGTGGCTGCTAGTGTCTTAACAGCTGATGATGTCATCGGTTGCTAGGATGTGGGTGGCCAGCCTTCACAGTGGCATTGGTTGCTAAGATGCAGAAAACCTTTTTTTGTGGGGCCCCCCTTATAATCCATACTAGTGTAGCGCTCACCCCTGAAAGGGCCTGCTAATTTTGTCCCAGATTCCTCTCCCACTAGTGCAGCAGCAGCCGGGCAAACAGCAACATTCACTCTTCTGACTCAAGAAACAGTCTAGGGGTTGCCTTTTTTAACATTTATTGCTGAACAAACTTAGATAGGGCATATGGAGGTGTGGGATACTCCAGAATGCTCTCTTCACTTTGCAGCTGCTACATAGAACAGTCCCTTTAGCAATAGCTCACGAAATGGACAGTACTGGGACACCATAAGCAATGTTCCCGGGCCAGGCAAGCCCTAATGTTAGTGCACCAGGGATTAACAGCAGCAACAGTTACCCAGATTGTTCATTTAGATGTCTGCTCACAAGTCCTTGGGTGCCTCCCTCCAGTGTCAGGCAGACATTTCCTTAGGGCCCTCTCCAGGCCGAATACTAGGTGAAATCCTTGGTTTAGCTTCAGAGGTTCTTAGCATAGCAGGGACCTCAATGAGTTCAGCTAATTTTCAGCTGCGCTGCCTGGGGGGGGGGGGGGGCAGCAGCCCTCCAGACTGGGAACTTCTCCTCCAGAACAAGAACAACACTGCTCCACGCCCCAGACTATTTATGTGCTCTGCAGCCACCTACTAAGCATTCCCTCCAAGGGATTGTCTGAGACCCATAAATATTTAGGTTGCCTTTCAACCTGCTCCACTCCTATGTTCTGGAACTTTCCAGAAGGCAAGGTGAACCAATCAAACCTGTAGCCTGTGAGATCCTGATCAGTCCAAAGCAATCAACAACTGCTCCACTGATTACAGAGGAGCCCACAAATTTACCTGACAGCCTAGCACCTACTTAGGAGGGCGCTGCACTAGTCTCTCATCCAGAATTACAAACAGAGGGAAGCTGGCTAGGAAATGTAATTTAGCAGCTAACAATTTAAAAATGTTTTTCTTTGCTTATGTCACTTTTACTTTTTTACATCATGCATGTGTCACTTCACAGGAAGTTTCAGGGCATCTCCCAAGCATGTTATTTAAAGGAATTATGCATTTTTAAAATTGGGGCAATAATAAAATAATTGCTCCCCACTGAACGGAATTGTTTTTTTTTTTTTCAATGTTTGCATTGGTACATGTCCTCTAGGGCAATGCCCAGCTGTGCATACTTTGTGTGATGATCACTTGCCTATTAGTCCTAAAAGTGGCCTAAACTGACTTCAGTAAGGTTCAGGCTTAACGTTCAGAACCTAAAGTAGTTAGGTAAACCTCTCATAAACTGAACCCAGGTGCTTCTCTACATCCCCCTGTAAGATCGCTGCTGTATAACAAGCTTTGATTTCCATAAAAAACATTTTCCTCACTAGGGGCAAGAACATGATCTCGCCCTATGTGCAGTCTCTGATGCATAGCAAGGTCTGATTTCCATGGAAAAAAATTCCCGAACTCAGGGTTTTTGTCTGCGTGAATCTTCTGATGCGAGTAAAGTGTGGATAACCGTGAAAAACATTTCCCGCACTCAGGACAAGAATACGGTCTCTCCCCTGTGTGAGATCTCTGATGTTTAAGAAGGTCTGATTTGTGTAAAAAACATTTGCCGCAGTAAGGGCAGGAATACGGCTTCTCTCCTGTGTGAGATTTCTGATGTCTAACAAGAACTGATCTCTGTGAAAAACATTTCCCACACTCAGGACAGGAATACGGCTTCTCCCCCGTGTGAGTTCGCTGATGTGTGACAAGTTTTGATTTCCACGTAAAACATTTCCCACATTCGGGGCAGGAATTTGACTTCTTGCCCTTATGAGATCTGCAATGTATGACAAGTTCTGATTTATGAAGGAAACATTTTCCGCACTCAAAACAGGAATGAAGCTTCCCACCGGTGTGAGATATCTGATGTACAGTAAGACCTAATTCAGAACTAAAACTTTCCCCACATTCAGGACATGAAAATTTCTTCTCCCTCTGAAATCCAGCACTATCTCTCATAATACAAGGTTGCTCAGTGTCAGAGGAATTGGATGGTCTTTCCACACTTCGAAGTCCACCATCCATAGCTGAGCTCATTGTCTTTTCTCCTGCACAGTCTCCTGTGATGTCCTCATCTTCCATTTTACAACCTGGAAATAAAGAGACACGATCCTTTGAGGGTTTCTCCATGGCGTGTCCTGGAAAAATATAAAAATAGGATCAATACATACAGTATGAGATGGTTAGTTCATTTAACTCATGATTCTAATCAAATCAGGTAGACTTGAGTGGGCAGATGTTCTTTGTGGATGTCCCAACCAGCTGTGACTTCCCCTCTTTAGTCAAAGGGCCTCCTCTCAGATCACTTCTACATTTAAACAGCCTTGTCAGAAGAGCAGGAACCAGTGGGGACTGCGAGATGAATGCTCTTCACACAACCATAAGCCTAGGCAGTAGGTTGTGTAATCTCTAATAAACAAAAGGTTCAAAGATCGGCCTAGGTGGGGAGTTTCAGTTATTTTACTATTCACTTTTCATCCGAACAAGACGACAAATAGAGTGTTATGTTAATGTTTAGCTATAAATCAGCTTGAAGAAGAGGGACCAACCTAAGAAAGCCACAATCTGTGTTATCATATCTGAGATGCTGGAACAAGGAGTGAAACGCAACCTAATACTCCCAAATGAACCCCAGAATCTGCATAAATCATGTACGAGTACACAAATTGTGTCTGCAGCAAATAGAAGGGGGTTCATCTGAGAGAAAATGAGACCTAATGTGCAGGATGGGTATCAGGGACATTATCAACCTATTATTGAGTGATATCACTCATCTCCCACCCTGCTCTGGACCAATCAGTGTGCAGTAACAGATCACCTGTGCTAATCTCTGTAGGAGTGTCCTCCTCTTTAAATGTCCTCGTCATTCCAGCCTTCTCCATATATTGCTGGTCATCCCTCACATACGTCTCTTCTACTTCACCCTCAACTTTCATGTTCATCAGATCTTCACCCTAAACCAACAGAATGACAGAAAATAACATCTGTAAAATAGAAGTATTTATGATGTGAGATCACATAGAAAATATCATCTTGTAGAGTCCACACATCGTTTCCACATGTCAGTGTTCAATCACTTTATGTTCCAGACCCTCAACTCCACCTACCTGATGATGGTGAGGGATGGTGTGATCTTCCTGTGTGGAATCCCAGGAATACAGAGGACGGGGACATCTCTCTGGTGGGTTCCCATTACTGGAGCCATCTGTAGGAAACACACACACTGACTGAATACATTGTTTCTATGTGTTTATCAGATGATGGGGGATCTAGGTGGAGCCTCCGTACTGCTCTCTCCTTTACAATAAAGTCTCCTCTTACCCGGTGATGTGAGGGGCGGCTGATTCTCCATCATGACCTCCTTGTAGAGATCCTTGTGTCCTTCTAAATACTCCCACTCCTCCATGGAGAAATAGACAGTGACATCCTGACACCTTATAGGAACCTGACACACACAATGATACAGTCACCATCCAGACACATCCCTTGTCTGTTACTGGATAATGTCCCAGAATTCCCGGCACCGCTCACCTCTCCTGTCAGCAGCTCCATTATCTTCCCGATGACTTCTAGAATCTTCTGCATGTTGTGTCTCTCAGGTGTCAGGGTGTAAGGTGGAGGCCCTGTGATGGTCATATGATCTCCAGACTTCACAGGAGGGAATCTCTGTAAACAAGCAAAAAGAGTACTATCATGTCACATTCCCAGAACCCCCCCCCCCCCCCCCTCAGCTCTCTGGTCAGGTCTGTGTTTTATTAATAGAGATAACAGTAATGTCATGTGATCTCCCAGAATCCTCCTTACCTCTCCGGTCAGCAGGTAGATGATCTCCAGGGTGAGGTTAAGTATCCTCTCAGCCACGTGATTCTGGCCTTCCTCCATCCTCATTGATGTGGTCATGTGATCTATGCAGGTTTCTCTGTAGACAGATAATTATCTGGACTGTATTGGTTGTACAATATTAGGATGCCGATGTAAGAGGTTAATAGTCGGGCTATCCTTAGTAGAAATTGGCACATGTGTAGGGAGCTGCTTCCCTCTAGCGTTTGTATTTGTAAATTGGCTGTTGCTAAATAATTTTCACAGAGCCAATTGGTTATAAAAAAGGTAATTCCTGTCCCTGCTAGCTGTTTCAGAAACCTTGATTAGTGGACTGAAGTATTTTATAAAGAGGAGTTTTATTGAAGTAGAAACAGAATTGGACCACATGACCTTCCAATTAGGAGCAGATGGTGCTGCATCTTATCCCAACCAGAAGAAGAGACTATTAGGTAAGTGTTCCTGTGTTCTAATAGTTTAACTGTTGCTGCTTCTGTATCTGAAGTATAGTGACATAAGTGTCTCTGTCCTGTTTTTATTATCTCCCATGCACAATGCCAGATAGTTAGGTCAGTGCTACTGTATGTGTGTAGTGGTCACCTTGTAGTATATTAATAGGTGAACCTTTTTATTAAAATAAAGTTTAAAGTTTAGATGAAGCTCCTGTTATCCCCCTTCAATCTATTATGAATGCTGCTGCTAGACTAATACACCTTACTAACCAATCCATGACTGCTGCCCCCCTCTGCCAAATCTCTTCACTGGCTTCCTTTAGCCCAACATATAAAATTCAAAATACTAACCACAACATACAAAGCCACCCACAACACTGTCCCCAGCTACATTACCAACCTCATTATAAGATATACAGAATACTTTATTAATCCCAAAAGGGATTTTGTTATAATATAATTGTATAATTGCAATATCGTCCTCTCCGCTCCTTAGCTCCCTTGTTACCCCTTCCCCTGCTCACCTTCAGGACTTTTACAGAACCTCTCCCATTCTCTGGAATTCCCTACCCCAGTATGTCTGGTTAGTGCCTATCCTGTCTGCCTTTAAAGGATGCTTGAAAACAAATTTATTCAGGGAAGTCTACCCAACCTCCACCCAAAAACTGTACTTGGGTCTCCTCAATCAGATCATACCCTGCAGCTATTACTCTTGTACCACCTCCGGCCTCCCTTTACATTGAAAGCTCCATAAGAAGATCCCCCAATTCCTTCTGTATTGAACTGTGTTGTAAATGTATTACCTACCCTTTATAGTGTAAAGTGCTGTGCAAACTGCTGGCGCTAAATAAACCCTGCATAATATTAATAATTGATCAAATTCAACCAAAAATGTATTCCTAAAAATTGGGGCCCAGTTTGAGTAAAACCCAAATCTGAATCTCATTCCTTGTTACAAGAGATGGCTAAGGGGAGAAGGTGACTCATCTCTAAAGCCCTGTACACAAAAAAAAGACGTTGGTTTTCTCGACGGGATTCCTGGCAAGCTTTTCTTGACAAACCTTGTGTACACACGGCACATTCAAAAGAACTGCCGTTCTTTTGAATGGCAAGAACGCGGTGACGTCTTCGACTACGACGAGCATGCGCTCGTCACATTCAATGCCGTCGCCAGCATCTTGCTTCACCCTACACTACCCTTGTAAGCTACCGTGCATGCGTCCAAGTCTCATCGAGCATGCGCGGGCTTACCTGGGGACAGATAAGCATGTAGCCTCGTACACACGCACGGTTTTCTCGTCGGGAAACAGGCCGACAAGAATCCCGACGAGAAAATAGAGAGCTGGTTCTCTATTCTTCTCGTCGAGATTCCCGACAGTTTTCCCGACAAGAAACCATACACACGAACGGTTTTCTCGACAAAAAGCTCTCCCAGCAGTTTTCTTGCCGAGAAAACCGATCGTGTGTAACAGGCTTTAGGATGGTCTTAGGCGTGTTCGCAACTCCACGTCCCCGCCAGGAAGCTGACACTGCGCAGCGCTAATCACAGGCAGTGAGACATTTCCCGATCTGTGCAGCCACGAAACGGGAAATATCTCACTGCCTGTGATTAGCGCAGCGTAAGCTTCCTGGTGGGCTCGGGCACATGGAGCTGTGAACACGCCTGAGCCTATCCTTACTCATCTCCAAAATTAAGGGAATGTTCTACCCCTGAAGGGGTTAATCTACGTTTCCACATTATATGTGTAGCGACCTCACCCCTCTCATTCAGGGCTTGTCTGTCTCGTCTAGGGGTTAACACTGGGGGGGAGGGATGAGATACACCACGGCCCATGTCCTCCAATGTGTAGAGGTGAAGGCCAGAACTATCAGGTTTTGTGTATGTGTCCCAGAGTCAAATCCTTTCCTCGGATTGACTCCCCTTTGCTCCTAGTAACCAGAGTTCCACACACTGAAAGGGTCCAACTCGTATTTATGCTTCTCAAAAAATAGGCATACAGCACAGACAGGTTGAGACCCATATATTTGTGGGGAGTAGGCCAAGGCACAATTCTTCTAGATAGAGCTAACCACTGTAGTGTCACCAGTGGCGAATAGTCATTGCCACTGACTATATTGAACAGAACATGAATTACCTTCGCTATCGTAGCCCCTATCAGGGGAAGGACATCCGTCCAAGACAGTTACCGGAGGCCTCTCTGTCACCAGCAATGCTGCGCTGGACTCTCCGGAAAAGTTCTGCTCACTGGCCTCCTCGTCTCAGACACGGGCACCCAAGGAGTTAGGGCCCCCTCGGATTCCTCCACCCTCGCGGAACCCAGTCGAAGGTACTGAGCTCCAGGCTTCCGCCATAGTACCTCACCCCAGGCTAAAGGTGCCTGAGATGGACTCCATCTCCCGCTCCGGCCAGGTCAAGGGCACCTGGGCCCGGAACTCCGGAACGCCAGCACCCAGGCTGAGGGTGCCTGGGCGCGGCTGCGTCCTCCGACTCTGAACCCCAAGGTCAGGGCGTCCGCTCCTTTTATCTCCTCTCCCTTTGCGTCACAGCGGGTTCCCCGCCCTGCTGTACCAGCGCCAGGAAAGGACAAAAAGGGAAGCAGTCTTGCAGTGAGTGTTGAACTCCAGCCAGGGCGACAGCACCACCTGCAGGCCGCAGGGAACCTCACACCACCAGAGTCCTCCAAGAACCATAAAAGGATCCCAGATTCCCTGACAATCAATGCATCTGGGTTACACTACCACCCAGATGCCTCCCCTAAAATCAAACACCCGCTACATATGTGTGTAGCATCATCTGCTGGAGATAAAAGACGTCACGGAGACTATGGAGGAAGAGGGCAAACATGACGGGGGTTACTGGGTGTAAATAGAAAATAATAACTTATTACCTCCTCTGCTGCCAGTTCCAGCAATGTCGCCTCTCTACTTCCTTTCAACTCACCTCTCACCCGGAACTTCCTGTCTGTACCTGACATCACTTCCTGTCTGGATTCCACAGACTTCCTAGTTTGGTATTAGTGAGATCACCACCTTGTGGAGCTCAGAGGAACTTCGGTGTAAACACAGCCTTGTGATAGCTGCCAAGTGTGCAAGAACACTGTGGCGCTGTAGGGTTGACAACTCATCCCTTTAAAACCGAACACATATTAATTACACAGGTTCTGTGGCTGATTAAGGTGGTAATTAAACTCATGTAGCGGCCTCACCCGCTCTCTCTTCTTTAGTGGATACTTTGGCTTCGGTCTAGGGGTACTTTGAAGGGGAGAGCGAGGTGCGCCACGGCCCATGTCCTCTAGATTACTGCGTGTAGAGGTGAAGGCCCGAATCAGATTACACCCGGGCTGTGTATACGTTCAGAGCCAAGTCTGTTCTGGTGATAACCCCCTTTGCTCCCAGTAATTGGAGTACCACACACTGAAAAGGTCCAACACTTATTTATTCCATAACGGCAAACAAATAGTCCTTTGCGAGCAGACAGTTTGAGACCCATAGAATAGTTCAGTATTGGTGGGGAGTAGGTCAAGGCACAATCCTCAAAGAAACTAAACCGTTGAGGTTTCACCAACGGTTGCTAAGCACAGTGGCTGTTAAATGGACTTTTTGGCTTCAGAGTCTCTTCCAGCGACTCTAGTGAACAGGAACTGGAGTTACCTTCACTATGTTGCAGCCCCTGTCAGGGGGAAGACATCCCTCCAAGGGAGTTACCAGAGGCCCCGCCGTCACCGGATTAATGCTGTACCGGACTACCCGGAAGGGTTACACTCCCCGGCCTCCTTGCCTCAGATACGGGTCCCAACACCTTAGGGCCCCTCGGACTCCTCCACCGTCGCGGAACCCAGTCGAAGTTACTGGGCCCCAGGCCTTGGTCATAGTACCTCACCCCAGGCTTAAGGTGCCTGGGATGGACTCCATCCCTCGCTCTGGCCAGGTCAAGGGCACCTGGGCCCGGATCTCCGGAACGCCAGCACCCAGGCCGAAGGTGCCTGGGTGCGGCCGCGTCCTCCAACTCTGAACCCCGAGGTCAGGGTGTCCGCCCCTTTTATCTCCTCTCCCTTTGCGTCACAGCGGGTTCCCCGCCCCGCTGCACCGGTGCCAGGAAAGGACAAAAAGGCCCAGTCTTGCGGTGCAGGCTCAACTCCGGCCCAGGGCAACAACGCCACCTGCAGGCCACATGGAACCTTGCACCACCAGAGTCCTCCAAGAACCACAAAAGGGATCCTCAGATTCCCTAACAAATTAGTACATCTGGGTTAACTAACCCAGATGCTCCCCCCCCAAATTTAAATACCCGCTACACTCACTTGGTGCCTTATCTGCATTTAATTAGCCTCAGAACCTGTGTAATTCAAAGGTGTTTGAGTTTAAAGGGATGAGGTGGCAACCCGAAGTGGCAGTGAGGTGATGACTGCTGGAACACGCTCTGGGTTCCACCACCAGGCACTGCAATTATAGCAGACTGTTGGGAGCAGTGATCTCCTTTCTGAAAGTGAAAGTATAACTCCAACATCAGCAGAGAGGCAGGGGGAGTGTGTGATCAGGTAAGTATTAACACTGACCATCAATGCTGTGCTTTAGTTATATTTTGTCCTCACTGTCACCAATGATGGGGCTTATTTTATCTCACAGATACCAACAATTGGACTTATTTTACTCCCACTAACAGCAAAGATTATTATTATAATTTATTATGCATGATTTATATAGTGCCGATGGTTTACACAACGCTTTACAACAGTACAATTACAATACAGTTTAAAACAGTTGGAATCAGAGAGCCCTGCTCGTTAGAGCTTACAATCTAAGAGGGAGGGTCAAGAGATACAAAAAGCTAAATGGTAACTGTGGGGGATGTGCTGATGGAGAAAATACATGCATAGTTGTTAGGTGGGGGCTGGATAGGCCGTTCTGAAGAGATACGTTTTCAGGGATCGTCTGAAAGTGGACAGAGTAGAAGCTAGTCGGACATATTGGGGTAGGAAGTTCTAGAGGATGGGAGAGGCTCTGGAGAAGTCCTGGAGGCGAGCAATGGGGAAGGATGTAACTTCAGACCGAAGGTATACCATTCTGGAAAGTCCTAAAAATTACAGTGGTAATTTAAGATTAGTCCTTGTTGGAGACTATTAGATGGTGGCCACACCCTTGGTGATCTGTTAGCAAGTTGAGTTTGATACAGCTTCAGTGATTATCGATTTTAGTATTTTTGTTTGTTTTTTTCTTGTTATATTTTCCTTTTAAATATATTCTAATGTCTTTAGGAGCTGTCTCTTTCCAAAGAAGAGAGCAAGATGCTGTAAAACTTTGTAAAAGGTTCGTTTATGTACTGTAGTGAGTCTCAAAAGGACAAGAACTCAGTGTTCTGCTCTTCGTGTTCTGCTCATGTTTGGAGGAACTTCTCATCTGAGGAGTGATCATCAAAAGCTGTCTGATCCTATTTTCTAATTGTAGCCCCCTCCCGGTTAGTGTAGATGCTATATAAATTTAATGCAGCTTCTCTGTAATCAGTGGAGCAGGGGTTGATCGGTTTAGTCTGCTGAGTGTTTCACAGGCTACTGTAATTACTTCCCCTGCATTGCAAAAGATTCTAGAATCACATTGATCAAGATTTTTTTTCCTCCCTTCGGAAGATATAACTATGATATCCCCGGTTGATATCCCCAGCTACTCCTGGCTCTGCTTTTCTGATTGAACTTTGCCTATACTACTCTGGGTCGATTGCTGATTGAGCCGCTCCTGCTGTTTGTGCTGTTCCTGTTGCGGTATCAGCGGTTCCACTACCAACTGTTTAACTAATGACTTTAAATAATTGGCGCTAGATATCTGGCACCTGGACTTCCTCTCACCTCTCCTCAAGATTATGGCTGCCACAGCTGTTACGACACAGCTAACTTTGGTTACGGCTCCTCGGCTTTTGGCTTTGGGTGTCCTGCTTCAGGTCGCTGCCCTCCCAGGAGTTCGTCTCTCAGCTCTCAATCTATGGCTACCGACTGCTGGCTCTCAGCTTCTGGCTCACGGCTTGCTCCCGACTCCCGGCTTGCCTCCGGTTTGTGGTCCTTAGAATTTTGGAATCTACTATCTGGCTCAAGGCTCTGGGCTCGTAGATAGAGGATACCGCTCTCCAGTCTACGGCTTCTCACGGCTCCTGGATCGCCGGTTCGGTTCGCATCCAGAACATGCGAACGGACCGAACGTTCACGCGAACTTTCGAACACCGTAAAAGTCTATGGGACTCGAACGTGAGAAATCAAAAGTGTGAATTTTAAAGGCTAATATGCAAGTTATTGTCCTAAAAAGTGTTTGGGGACCCGGGTCCTGCCCCAGAGGACATGTATCAATGCAAAAAAAAGTTTTAAAAACTGCTGTTTTTTCAGGAGCAGTGATTTTAATGATGCTTAAAGTGAAAAAAAAAGTGAAATATTCCTTTAAATATCGTGCCTGGGGGTGTCTATAGTATGCCTGTAAAGTGGCGCGTGTTTCCCGTGTTTAGAACTGTCCCTGCACAAAATGACATTTCTAAAGGAATAAAAGTCATTGAAAACTGCTTGCGGATTTAATGTAATGTGTGGTCCCGGCAATATGGATGAAAATCATTGAGAAAAACGGCATGGGTACCCCCCCCCCCATTACCAGCCCATTTGGATCTTGTATGGATATTAAGGGGAACCCCGCACCCAAATTAAAAAAATTGGGGGGCGTGGGGCCCCCAGGCCCTATATACTCTGAACAGCAGTATACAGGCGGTGCAAACAAGACAGGGACTGTAGGTTTGTTCTTAAGTAGAATCTGTTTGTAATTTTGAACTTGTACATTTTTTTCAAATTTTTCATTTTATTTATTTGGTCATTATACAATTTCAAGATACACATGTATCATTTACTCAACTTTAACAGTTTAGTTCAAAGTCCGTGAGATAACTTATAATAACTAAAAACAAAAATTATCTAATTTTCCAAAAATACAATCTCTATTTCTCATCATTGACCAAGAAGTGTTATTCCATTTTACCCAAAAAGAGAAAAAAAAAAAAAAAACCTTGCAAAACAATAAAAAGAAGAGAGAAGAAAAAAAAAAAAAAGGGGGGGAGGGGGACCAAACACGTCGGAGACCAAGATTCCCAAGGATCCTTCTAGTTATTATCATAGAGAATTTTCCCTTCTTCTGATATTACAAAATCATTCCATTCTGACCATCTTCTATCGTATAATTCCCGTTGATGTTGAGCTGAAAATACCAAGTCTTCCAATCTACTAATTTCTTTAACCTTATCTAGCCACATCCTTACCGTCGGTGGCAGTACTGATTTCCACCTCAGGGGAATACATGCCCTTGCCGCCTCCAAGAGGTGGCCTATAATCGATTTATTATATATTTCCTCTGGTATATATGATTTATGAAAAAGGAAAAAGGCCGGATCCTCTGGTAGCATATGGCCAGTAAATCTCTGAAGCGTATGTCCCACTACTGTCCAAAAGTGTTTTAGTTTAGGACAATTCCAAAATATATGGAGAATAGTACCTTTGCTTCCTTGGCATCTCCAGCACAAATCTGAACATTCCGGAAAGGCTTTATTCAGTTTTTCTACCATCGGCTAAGAATCTTATAGTTTATTTCTTGTAATTTTACACAAATTGATGTTTTATGAATAAGCCTAAAAATCCGCTGTCTTTGTGTGATATCCCACGATGTTCCTAGGTCCTGTTCCCATTTTTTAATAAATCCCGGTACGTATTCTTCCCCAGGCATATTTAGCAATTTATAGTTTACTGATAATGTATGGGATGTTGCCTCTCTCTCACAGCAGTACTTCTCAAACGTAGTCAAAGCTCTATTAAACACTTCTGGATTCGCAAGTGTCTTAAAAAAATGTGTGATCTGAATAGAACTCCATAGTCTTAATTTATATATATCTGCTTGTGTCATTAACTCCGTAATCTTTACCCATCTTCCTTCTTTTATATATGATAGTACTTGTGTGAATCCTGCATCTAATAAATGCCGGAAACTTATATCGTCATACACCGGTGAGAAAAGGGGATTTCCCAGTATCGGGTATAAGGGAGATGTTTCAGGTATTATACCTATACTAGGTAATAAATCAAAACACATTTTTACAGTGTTCCCTATCAAGGGATGGTTTTTTATTTGTTTCGGAAGAGAGGCATAACACCAAGGGGCTCTGCCCAGAGGTATCAAGGATTGTGCGCATTCCATCTGAACCCAGAGTTTAATATCTTTGTGCCTATTCCAGTCAATTACCCTACTTAAATGAGTTGCTAAGTAATATTTTCGTATATCCGGCACTGCCAATCCTCCATTTTCTTTTGGGTTCATTAAAACCCTACGTTGTATCCTAGGATGTTTATATGCCCAAATAAAATCAAACATTATCTTTTGGACTCTGTTTAAAGTAGCTAGGCGGAATACGTATTGGCAGTGTCTGAAATAGGTACAACAATTTAGTTAGTATGTTCATTTTAATAATACTACATCGTCCTAGCCAAGAGTGAAAGCCCGTATTCCAACCAGATAACAATGTCTTAATTTTTAGTAATAGAGGAGGGAAATTCAGCTCAAAAACTTTTTCTATTTTAGGAGGGATCAACGTACCCAAATATGTCAGTGCTTTATCCGTCCATTTGAATTAAAAATTTTGTTTCAGTTGTTTTACTAATTCTCGAGGTAAATTCACCCCCATTGCTTCTGATTTTGTAAATTTGATATTGAGGTTGGAAAGTGAGCCATATTTCTCAAATTCTTTCATCAAATTTGGAAGTGTAGTCACTGGGTTCCTTAATGAAAATAGCATATCATCGGCATATGCCGAGATTTTATGCTGACTCTCTCCTATCTGAATCCCTGTAATATTTTGGTTTGATCGAATAGTGCAGAGAAATGGTTCCAATGACAGGGCGAACAGGAGGGGCGAGAGGGGACATCCCTGCCTCGTTCCATTTGTAATTTTAAGAGTATCTGACAAAATCCCATTTACCCGTATTCGGGCCGTTGGGCGGGAATAAATAGCAGTGATCCATTGTAACATTTTATTTCCAAAACCGCCATATTTTAGGACTGCCAGCATGAAATTCCAGTTCACCCTGTCAAAGGCAGGCCCCACTTGATCTAAGTGAATCAGTTTTGGGATATGACTTTGAATTCTATTGGCCAATATCTTGGTAAAAATTTTAAGGTCTAGATTAAGTAATGAAATCGGTCTAGATTAAGTAATGAAATCGGCCTATAGTTTCCACATAAGGTCAAATCTTTCCCTTCCTTAGGTATCACCAAGATATAGGCCAATAAGGTTTCTGTTGTAAAAGATGCGGAGGAACCCAGTGCGTTAAAGAATTTGATCATATACTGACCAAGAGAGGGAAGCAAGATCTTATAGTATTGTGCTGTTAAACCATCCGGACCCGGCGCTTTATCTAATTTAATTGTTCTTACTGCTTCTTGGAGTTCTTCTATTGTTATAGGATCTTCCATTTCATCTCTGTCTGTATCTGATAACTGAGGCATTGAAGATAGAGTAAGATATGTAACTATTTGTTCTTGAGTATGAGGTTTAACCTTCAGATTATAAAGTGATTCATAGAATTCTTTAAATTCCTGTGCTATATCATATGATTTTACAATCTTCAGTCTATTAGGTGTTATCAAATGAGGGATATAAGTCTTTGATTTTTGTCCTTGTAACGTTCTAGCTAATACCTTTCCACATTTATTCCCAGCTTCATATGAAAATCTTTTACATATCTGTAACGCCACCTTTGCTTTATACTGCAGGAGATCTACAATTTGTGTCCTTTTAGTCAAAAGTTATTTCTCAACCCCTTCAGTTTGAGCTTTTTTATGTCGATTTTCTAATTTAGCTAGTTCTTCCATAGGTAGTTTTAATTGTTGTGTTCGTTTCCGTTTTATTCTGGCTCCATGCTTGATCAGGACGCCCCTGATAACCGCCTTATGTGCCTCCCAAATAATCCCGGGGTCACAATCAAGAGTGTCATTAGTTTCAAAATAAAACCCCATTTCCCTGACTACCTCTTCCCGTACTTCTTCATCTTGTAAAAGACTTTCATTCAGTCGCCAATGGTTGGACCTTGTCAGGGGAGAGTCTTGTAAGGTGTATATCAGGGACATTGGTGCATGATCTGACCAGGTAATGGAGCCAATAGTAACATCTTGAACTGCATGAAGTTGGGCATGTGGAATAAGAAAATAGTCGATACGAGAATATGTTTTATGGGGAAAAGAATAAAAAGTATAGTCCTTTTCTGTGGGGTGAAGTAATCTCCATACATCAATTAATTGATTTTTATAAAGAGATTGGGCTATGTTTTTACGTGCCCTATCAGAGATGGTTGACCCTCCAGTTGATGTATCTTCTACTGGTATTAGGGGGATGTTTAAATCTCCACCTATAATCAATTGTCCCATTTTAAACTCCATCAATTTCCTAAGTGTTTTATTTATAAAGATCTCTTGGTGTTCATTAGGAGCATACAATGCTGCCAGAGTAATTTCCGCTTCTCCTATTGTGCCTTTTACAAACAAAAAACGTCCTCCTGGGTCTTTGATTGAATCTATATACCCCCATGGTACTTTACTTGATATAAGGATCGAAACCCCCTTTGATTTTGCTATCTGATTAGTTGAATGATATGTTACCGGAAATGACTTACTTTGCAAGCTAGGTATTTTATCTTCTCTAAAATGTGTTTCTTGTATAAAAACAATATCAGTTTTAGATCCTTGCATATCATGTAAGAGCATCCGTCTCTTCTCCGGCGTGTTTAGCCCCTTTACATTAAACAAGGTCACTTTAATGGCCTCCATAGCAAAATCTCAAAGAAAAAAAAAAAGAAAACCCTTTCTCTACTATTTAGCACAGTATTGCTAACTACGCTCCTCGGTTCTGAACCGATATTAAGCGCAAACCTAATTGGGGGTTGTGTCTGCAATAGGCGGGTGCAGAGCTCCCCCTCCCCCCACCCCCAGCTTCAAAACATCACATAATCACTTGCAATAGGATAATACAATTTTTTTTTTATTAACCGTCATATTGTCTCTCATATGTCATCCAGTAGTACCAAAGCCAAGTTCCAAGGACCCTATCTTTGGTCTTGTAATGAACAGTATGGTTAAATTACCACAACAACAAATAAATAAAAAAAAAAGGGAGGGAAGGGGAAGGGTCATAGAGACCACCTTGTATAAATAAACCAAAAACTTTTTTTTTTCCTTTTTTATTTCTTTCCCTTTAGGGTTCTCTGTCTAATCTCTGTACTATTCTGCGGGATCCCCCACGGTATTCCATTCTTCATCTCTCTGAAAGTGAAAACACCACCCTCTTTTAATATCTTAGATGGAGTCCGTGGGGTAATTTATCCTCATGTCTTCCCTCTCTCTCACTTTTAACACGCTATAGACAGTATAAGGCGATATAAAAAAATAAAAAAAACCCTCTTCGGATATCTCCTTTCTTTCATCTCTCCCTCTACTATTTCTCCATTTCTTACTCATACCCAATCTTTCCCCTCACTACTTTCTTTATATATCACCAAATAAAAGTTCAGAATTTTTAAATATTTTTCAAATTATATCTTGTTGATATTATACATATATTCCTTATCGTATTCCTATATAAAAAGAAAAAGAAAAAAACAAAAAAAATAAAATAAAATAAAAAACAAAAGAGTAGAATGAGAATTCTTTGCCTCCCTCTCTCCTCCCCCCCCTTTCATCCTCCCCAAGCACTCACCCCACTCTCCCGTCTAATAGGAATTAAAGCAGTCCCTTACAAACATATAAGTTCAGTATGCATATGGTAGTAGTCTTTTTTTTCCTTTTCCTGAATATTTCCCTTCAAAATCAGACCAGGCTCCCTATCTCCTCCCTTTCCCACGTCACAGTCAGTGCTAAATTATATATTACCCAGTCTATTATAGATCCCCAATATACTATTTATATATATATATATATATATATATATATATATATAAAAAAATGTGTAATGTGTCTATTCTATCTAAAAATAAAAAAAATAAAAATAAAATAGTGTTTGTTAAAAATATATAATTGCGTTAAAAAAAAAAAAAAGGAAAAGCATAAAGCATGTATTATGTGTTACTTCCTAAAGTGTCTGCTAAACAAAACCAGTGTGTGTGGGGAAGATGGGGAGAGGGGTCACCTAGAAACCAGGATCACTTCCATATAATGTCTATATTGGTTGAAGGCTTAATCTCCAAAAATAGCCAACATAGTATGCTCAATCAAAAAAAAAAAAAAAGGGGGGGGGAGAGGAAAAAAAGGGGGAAAAGAAAAAGGCAGTTTCTTTCTTTGACCCTTACAGGGCCCTCTAATATCCTTCATTCTCCATTCATCTAAACCAATAGGCTCTTTGAGTCTAGTAATTTTTTTTTTCCCATTTTGATATTCTTGGGAAATGTTGCAACCAATTAGGTACATCAAATGCTTCCATCTCCAAAAACTTAAACAAGTCTGGTAAATCTGATAGTTGTTGTAAGAAGAATGTCTGTGTATTTTTCTTAATTATAAGGGAGAATGGGTATCCCCACCGATAAGTAACACCTGCTTTCCTAATTTCCTCCAATAGCGGACGCAAGATTGCCCTCCGTTGTAAGGTAGCCCACGATAAATCGGGAAGGATTTTTATCTGAGACCCCTCATATAAAATTTCCCCTATCTCCCAGGCTTTTCGACTTATAGTTTCTCTATCGGCATACCGGTGAAAACAGCAGATCACATCTCTTGGTCTGTTTGCATTTACTGCGCGTGATCCCAACGATCTGTGTATTCTGTCGAACTCAAAGACTTGGGAGGAAGAGGTGATATCCATCTGGCGACATATCGCCTGTATAGACTCTTTTAACTTATCCTTTTCAAATGTCTCTGGGATCCCCCTGAACCTCAAATTCTTACGGCCACTGCGATCTTCGATTTCTTCCAGCTTTAATTGAATAATATTTGATTGAGTAGAGTACTGCGTCTGTGCCTGTTCTACATTTGTAATACGCTTTTCTAAAGATAACAACAGTATCTCATCCTGGGAGAGTTTATCATTTAATTGTCTTATATCTCCTCTTATTATTTCCAGATCTTTCCTATGTGTTTCTTCAACCCTGGCAACTACTGCCTCCATGTCTTCTTCTACCCGTGCTATAAACATTTCCAAGTCTGCTCGGGTTGGGAGCATCTGTAGGTCTTCCCGGGTTGGGAGATCTTGTATTAAAGTTGTAAGATCTAATTCTTGTACTTCAGAACACACTGGAAGTGTTTTAGGGCTCACCTGTAATCCCTGTGGCTCCGGCATATTCTCCGTCCCACTCTCCAACATAGTATCAGCTCTTTCAACTGTCTCAGTGATCCATACGCACCTTTTGTTCCCTATGCGTTGGGTCACCAAGTAGCGTGTCTTCTCCGGCTCTTCTAGCTCTCTCAATTCCCCTTTATGATGGCTCACACTCTCATTCAGCGTAAACTGTTCCAGGCACGTCTCCATATCACGTGGTGCACGCTCCGTTTCACAATTGCGGACCGCTGCTGCCGCTGCTCGAGTCAGGGTAAAGAAACTCTGGATCTCTGGCTGAAGGGACGGAGCCTTCGGTTTAAACACCTTGGTGGTCTTTTTAGTGTCTCCTTTCTTCATTCCAGGTAAGAGACCTCCAGATAAAATAAGAGTCTCACAAAAAAAAAAAAAATCAAAGAGTCATAAACAGTCAAAAAGCAATAGCCAGCAGGGGGTTGGCCGGGGATATCCGAGAAAAAGCCAATGACAAAATGATAAGATTTAAGATGTCTATCAGATAGCAATCATTTAGCCAGTTAGTAAGCAATACATCAATAGTCTTGTGGTTCTTGTAGCTTCGTAGGTATTTATACAGTTCAATGTATTATCATCCTATGGCTCCTATAGCTGCAGACAAATCCCCTCCCAAAGTCTTGGGATCCTGATCAGGAAATCATTCTATATGTAGGGGAGAGAAGGGAGCACACAAGGAAGAAGAGAAAAAAAAATGGCAAAGCAACAAGACACCACACTGATTCAGTATGCTGTGGACAGTCTGCAGCTCCCCCCCCCCTTTCTTTCCTTTTTTGGGAGTTCTGTCTTCTATGTAGCTCTTTAGGACTCGGGTCGGCTCTGCTCAGTCCAATATAGATTGCCCCTTTTAAAGAGTATCTCCTCTCACAATGTCCTCTCCAATAGGTAGGCAGTTATCTCAGTGTCAATGTGCATTTATTATTTTATAGAGTATGATTGAAATAATTTTACAGTCCTTTTTTTTTTTTTTATTCAAGCGTTTTTTCAGGAAGAACCTCTAGGGGGAGCCTACGTCCTGTACTAGACACAAACACAATTCAGATAGGAATCAAGTACAGTGAATCACCCTCCAGCATCAGCTCCAAGCACCGCTGGCACAATCCGGATAGCACGGTTGCAGCAAGTATATCACACTCCTCAAGTTAGAGGAGAGGAAAGAGGTGAGGAGAGACGAGTGGGGTCTTCACTGGGTCAGGTGTTCCTAAGGTTGCTCTGTGTCTCTCTGTGGCATTTCCTGCCGAGTCTCTATTGTGCTGTAAAGGCTATAGCAGCGGTGAGCCGCTCTTATGTGAGACGCTGGCTCTGTAGTTCTCACAGTGAGCCTTCCTCTAACACAATGCGGGATTTCCAGCGTGACACGAGCCGACCATCGCTCCTCTCTCCGTCCGGATGTGGGGCGGGAAAATAGTACTGCTGCACTGCTCTTTAGAACACAAGATATCCCACAGAGGGTACTAGCAGAGGAGGCTGGGGGATGCTTACGGCTAAGGCTAGGTCATTTCCTCGGTATTCCTCAGCGTTGCATCTCTAGCTCCTTGTTTGGGGGAATTGATGCGGGGAGCTCTGAGCAGTGTGTGTTGCTCTACTCAGCAGTCTCCGCCATCTTGCAGACACGCCCCCAACATGCTGCCCCAAAAAATTTTTCTTTTTAAGCTTTTTGGAAAACATAGGGAAGGGTTATCACCCCTGTAACATTTGTTTTGCTGTCTGTGCACCCGTTCAGAAGATTTCACCTCACTTTCTGTCCCAATGACAATTGGATTTTGAAAATGTGGGTTTTTTAGGGAAACAGGGATTGGTGATAAAGCATCAGTGGATAGGAGACACCCATATTAACTCTTACAGGAGAGAATTTCCCTTCCTAGGGGTAGATTTCCTCTCACTTCCTGTTGTCTCCCTACGTTTGCAAGTAGGAGTCGTTTGAAAGTCGGATGTTTGAAAGTAGGGGCCTACCCTATGTACTCTGCAGAAATTTGGGCCTTAGGTGTTGGTGTTGCCACAACACTGTAAGCCCTCACAGTTACTCTTGGTGGGTGCAGGAACGGGCCCTGCTGTGAAATATTAGATCAAGAATTGTAATTACATGCCCCTGTTGAACAGGGGCAGAAAAATTGGGCCTTAGGCACTGGTGCCACAACACTGCAACCCCTCACAAAAACTCTAGTTGGAGCGCAGGAATGAGCCCTGCTGCAAAGTATTGCAGCAAAAATTGTAATTACACGCCCCAGAACCAAAAATGTTCTTACAAGCTATCAACATGAACATTGAGCAGGAAGAGGATAGTCACTCAGCATAACAGGATAGTCACTCAGCATCAGCAGTCTTGAAGGGATCTCACATCAAAAAAAAAAAAAACATTCAGTTACATCAGCATCAGGTGATTGGTAGCCGGCGATCCAAGACTGATTCATTTTTATGAAGGTCAGCCAATCGACCAAGTCGGTGGACAGGCGCACCCTGTGATCGGTTACAAATCCTCCAGCAGCACTGAATGTGCGTTCCGAAAGAACGCTGGATGCAGGACAGGCCAGTAGCTCAGTTGCATACTGTGCAAGCTCTGGCCAGTGATCCATCCTCAAGACCCAGTAACCCAGAGGATTTTCGGTGGGAAAGGTGTCCAAGTCTGATCTTGCCCCTAGGTATTCCTGCACCATGTAAATCATACGCTGGCAATGGTTGCTGGAACCGATCATACCTTGGGGCTGCGGACTAAAAAATTGTCTGAACGCATTAGTCAGACGGCCACCTTCTCCACCGCTCCTTCTGTGACTGACCGAAGCCTCAGCAACACGTTGTCCTGGACCAGGAATTTGTAACCCCCCAGGCTCTGGAAATGCGTTGCACAAACCTTTCTGCAAGGCCTCCCGAAGAGGTTTCATCCTCTGCGACGGCTGGATAAGGTCCGCAACCTTACCCTTGTAACGTGGATCAAGGAGGGTTGCCAGCCAGTAATGATCCGTTTTCTTGATCACACGAATACGAGGATCCTTTCACAGGCTTTGCAGGATCAGGGAGGCCATGAGGCATTCGGTCCGGAGTCCTCTGGGTCACTAGGGAAGACATGATCCGCAGCCACCCCCTCCCAGCCATGTACAAGTCCATGGGTTTCTGGGGACTGTAAATGATCCCTTGAAGACTGCTGCTGATGCTGAGTGCTAGGCTCCACCTCCATGCTGACACAATCCTCCTCCTGTGTGATCGGCAGGCCCGCAGGAACACTGTCTGGATAAAGGGGGTCTTGAGAGGTAAGGAAGTCCTCCTCTTCCTCCCTCTGTTCTGCCTCAAGTGCCCTGTCCATTATTCCATGCAGCGTGTGCTCCAACAGGTGGACAAGAGGGACAGTATCACGGATACATGCACTGTCACTGCTCACCATCCTCGTGGCCTCCTCAAATGGTGACAGGACAGTGCATGCATCCCTGATCATGACCCACTGGCGTGGGAAAAAAAACAAGCTCCCCTGACCCTGCCCTGGTGCCATAGTCGCACAGGTACTCATTGATGGCCCTCTGCTGCACATGCAGCCGTTGCAGCATGGCCAACGTTGAGCTCCACCTGGTGGCCATGTCACAGATTAGGCGGTTCTTGGGCAGGTTAAATTCCTTTTGCAGGTCAGCCAGCCGAGCACTGGCATTATATGACCAGCGGAAATGCACACAGACTTTCCTGGCCTGCCTCAGGAAATCCTGTAAGCCCGGGTACCTGCCCAAGAACCGCTGCACCACCAGGTTAAGGACGTGAGCCAAACAGGGCACATGGGTCAGCTGTCCCTGTCAGAGGGCGGAGAGGAGGTTGGTGCCATTGTCGCAAACTACCATTCCTGGCTTAATCTGGCGTGGCGTCAACCACCTCTGAGCCTGCCCCCGCAGAGCTGACAGAATCTCTGCCCCAGTGTGGCTCCTGTCCCCCAAGCACACCAGCTCAAGCACCACATGGCATCTTTTTGCCTGCATACTTGCGTAGCCCCTTGAACGAATACGTAGCACCGCTGGTTCCAAGGACAAATCAACAGAGGAAGAGGCCATGGAGGAAGAAGAAGAGGAGGGGTGGAGGAGAGAGGTGTGTCAGAATCACCACTAGTAGCATTTTGGAGGCGTGGTGGTGGAACAACCTCCAACACTACTGCATCCTGTCCTGCATCCTTCCCAGCTGCCAGCAGAGTCACCCAGTGTGCCGTGAAAGCTAGGTAACGTCCCTGTTCACGCCTGCTGGACCATGAGTCAGTGGTAATATGCACCTTACCGCTGACTGCCCTGTTCAGCGAGGCCAAGACATTGCCTTCTACAGGCTGGTAGAGAGCCGGAATCGCCTTCCGTGAAAAAAAGTGCCGTTTGGGAACCTGCCACTGAGGTACCGCACATTCCACAAACTCATGGAAGGGGCAGAGTCTACCAACTGAAAAGGCAGCAGTTGAAGTGCTAGCAATTTAGCCAAGCTAGCATTCAACCGCTGGGCATGTGGATGGCTGGGAGCAAATTTCTTGGGGCAGGGAAATTTGCCTGGTACAATCGGACGTTGGTGTACCACGCAGATTGCTCGCAAGTACTTGGCAGTGGCACACCTATTTCTACACCTTCATACCTCTCAGTGCAGGTTCCTGAGAGGACTGAAGGTATAGTGGGGTTGGAGATCCCAGCTGATGAGGAGCAAAGAGAGGTCTGCTTTGTTCTTTGGTGTGGGTGTTTTATGTACGCTTGCCACTGGACTGCATGGCAGGTCGACATATGTCTAGTCAAGCATGTGGTGCCCAAGCAGCTGCTGTTTTGGCCATGCTTGATACGCTTCAGACATATGTCGCAAGCAGCAACAGTGCGATCTGCTGCACACGTCAAAAAAGGCCCACACCAAAGAACTTTTGGAAAATTGCGCAGAGTCAGCAGCGCACTGCACATGCGGAGCTCTGCGGTGTGATGCAGTCGGTTGGCTGCCCTTAAGCTGGCCCCTGGAGGGCATCCTGCCTCGTTGGAGATGTGCCTCCTCCTCCTCTCAGGCACCCACATAGTGTCAGTGACATCATCCCCTCCCTCCTCGTCACTGGAGAAAACCTGGCAGTAAGCTGCAGCTGGGGGAACATGACTGACAGTTTTTTGTCCTTCTTGGGCACCCCCTCTGTCTGGGCTCATGTTACTGCCTTCCTCAAGCTGGGTACCATCATCGGAGCCTCCAAAATTCTGCGCATCCTCCTGCAGCATGTACCCAACACTGCAGTCGAACAGTTCGGGGGACTCTTCCGTGCATGATGGTGGGGCTAGGGAAGGAGTAACCGATGACCTCGAGCCGATGGAATAGGCCGCTTTGGCACCTGCATGGGCAGCCAAGGTAGCCTGGGTGACAGAGGATGAGGACGGCTTGGTTATCCACTCTACCAACTCTTCTGCAGGTTGCGGCTCAACAGTCAGCTGCCGAAAAAAAGAACAAGCGTGCCCCACGGCCACGTGCTGATGAGGATGCACCATGTCCATGACCAGCACTGTTGCCTCTAGACACAGAGCCTGCTTGCCCTCTTTTATTGGCCTGTGTCTGCCTCTCCTTGTTGGCCTTCCAGACATACTGTATTTGATGTATTGGAATAGGTATACAAGGAATGGCCTGCAGTGAGATGTAGCT